>JAOWBW010002641.1:0-62654 GCA_026119855.1 Campanula takesimana | reverse complement strand
TATGTAAATCTGTAACCATTTTGGGATAGTTGTACCAAACAATGACGTCGTTAAGAATTTTATATTTGTATTTTGTTGGGCTTAAACTTGTGGAGTTTAAGATAGTTGTTATTGGTTTTTTATCGAACTTGTTTTGTAAAACTTTGGATCATCACCTTTGGTATTAAATGAAATTTTTAACTTTGGTATTTCTCAGTTTTGGTTTTAGAGTCGACGTCCAGATCGCGGTCTCGGCCCGCGGGGTCCGGGGTCGCGACAACTAGGGTGTTCCACAACAACCCTCTAGGTACTCTAGGATATCACCTAAGACCTAGACCAAGATTTAACTCTAATTCACTTGGATTTAACAACTCAAACTTTTCAGCAGCCCTGCGCGGTCACCTACACCAGACTGTGCGCGTGCCCAAAACACTCTGTCTCAAGACAAAAAATCTTCCAGATAAGTGTGTGCGGCCGCACGTCCTATTTGGGCGGCCGCCCAACACACCCTCAGGCCAAAACTTGAACAAACTATACTCCTTTCGTTCCACTGTTCCACAAGTATAAATATAATTTCTCTAATATACTAGTATACTCATTTAAGGATACTTTCATACATTTCCCCGTCCCAAGAATAATAGTATAATTTTTATAATATGCTTATTTAACATTTAACTCAAGTTAATATTTTACCGTCCCACAAGTAGGAGTATACTTTCAAACACTTATACTAATATTCTCATGATATAAGCATACTTCATATACATACTAGCATACAAACCAAGTCACTTACCCAGTATAATTATACTCCCTTTGTCCCCAAATAAACAAGTATCACAAATAAATTCTTTTCACAATAATTTCACCACATATCACACATATAGCAAATATATGACCATTTTACAATTTAAGGGGAATTAGTAACTTACCTATTTCTGGAAAAAGTATCGCAGAAATATGTTTTGTTCGGTAGAAATGACCTTCTCAACGCCCTGATCATTTTTATATAATTAGTTTTTAAAACGGATAAGTAAATAAAAAGATATAAAATCAAAATGAAATGAACTTACCTTTTCTTTTTTGAACCAGAGAAAAATCAGTTGGGAATATGTATGTGAACGCAGAGAGGGAGAATGGTGAGGATAAGTATATAAAGATTTTTATAAAATTTTCACTTTGGTCCCTCTACTTTCATTTTGAGCAAATAAGCCCCTGAACTTTAAAGTTACACTTTGGACCCTAAAGTTTCAACTACTCATTTATTCCTTTTAACAAAATTTCTACTAACACTTTAACTACCACATATGCTCAAATAATATATGCAAGTCATAAACATATTTTCTAACACATAAAATGCACATAAAAGTTCCATTTCAAGTTAAGAAAATTAGGGTGGTTTTGAGGTCGTTACAATCAAACTTATCAATCTTCGGCATTTTGAACCTGTGAGGGAGGGGAACAATTTTATCGGGATCGGTGATTCCCGAGGTGGACTTCTTCTCGTTCATCCCCTCAAACCTTTCTTCCATTTGTTTCAACAGTTCCACCAACCATCCCTTTTGAGGGTCCACATGCGGGCTAGAATTGATGGATCCTATGGTTTGGGTTGTTACTCGCATTATGGTCGGAGGCACAGTGGTGGAGGGTACTACCGGGGAAGGCTTTGAGGTGGTGCATGGGTGTAAACAAACCCATATCCCGGATTATTTGCTGGGATGTATGATGGGATGGCTTCAGGGGTTTGTGCTACCAGGTAGTGAAATGGGTACGGCACCCCTTGGGATGAGGTGGGCAAAGCCGAAGGTGGTAACCCGGCGGTGGCCGGGGCTAAAGGTGTTCGTTTTGTCGGGATCGGACCATATGGGTTGAATCCGGGCGGACACATGGGAGATCCTTCAGGCGGGAAGAAAGGAACCTGGGTGGTAGGCATACTTTGGTGGATGGTGGTTTGGAATGCGGGATGTGAGGTCTCCACATTAGGGTAAGTTTGGGAAGGGGGAACTCGGTTATAACCCTGGGGTCGTACATTTTCAACCTCCTCTTCCTCCGTGATTTCTACAAAACCTCCATCATTCTCAAATACGACGGCTATCCCCCTCTGTCTCATGGCTTCCACAACCCTATTCTGCATATCTTCCTGATGTTTTCTAACACTTTCTTCCTGGCCCTGGCGGCCTCTAGAGCTTGTACCAACTCTTCCCTGGTGAGACCATTAGGATCGACTGTGTTGTCACCCCACTACTACTTCCTGCCGGACTAGTCATTCGAAGAGTCTGAGTGAAGCTGCTGATGAACTGTCAGACTCGGCACTAACCAGACGACGACCCGGAACCCTGACCCACTTCTTAAGAGCTGCGGAGGAGAAGGAGGTCCATTTCAGACTCAGGTACCTATTAGGGCTAGTGTTTGGGGAGAGGCTTAGGCTCATGCAACATGAAATTTTACTGTCTTTATTATCATATATTTTTTGTTCCTGTTTACTTAAAAACGCATTTTATTCCTAATTGGTTGAAAAAGATTTCTCTTCTTTTTCGCAGCTAATCTAAATCCTGGATCAATGGAGGCCATCACTACGCATATAGACCCTCGTTTTTCACCTGTATTGCACACTCCCAAGGGTGGACTATCCCGGGCGAGGGTCCTATAGGGCACGCAGCATCCACCGACCGAAAGAAGCCAAACCTAGGGTCTAGTACGTCACAAAGTTCCAATGCACGGGCCATTCTTATCATAATTAAGCCCCGACTAAGGTTAAGATTGACTTAACGCTTTATCGAAATTCTGATATGACCTCGTTTAACGAGGGGTCTTGGACCTTAGCCTTGGGCTTAAAGATGATTAGGACGGGTCAAGCATTAGAGCTTAATGACGCAGAGTCATCCTATCCTTAATACATGACTTCGGTTAATTATGGTTGGAATTAACGCATAAGTCAAGGAGTCACGACTCAGGCGTTAACTTGGCGATAATTAGCGTTTGGACATGTATTAGGGACGTGATGATGTGGGCTAGACCAAAAACCAACCAAGGTCACGGTATTTGTGTGTCACGGACAAGTGTGGTTTACTCGGCTCGGAAGGGGAGGTGGAATGGACCCGTGCGCGCGAGACTGGCTTAAGAGCACCAATCAAGATGCATCGTGGCATCCATCCCGGGTTTAAAGGGTTTTTGGAACGTGCACAATGTCGAGTGCGCGTTTTGTGAAGCCTTCTATGTTCCCTTTTGAGTCAAAATAGAAATTTTCAATGCGTTTTAATATCATGAGCATGAGCAAGAGTATATGCAAAACATGGACAAACAATTTAAACAAGTAATTTGCACAAGTAATCAAGCAAAGATATGAACAAGCGAGAGTCAAAATTTGTACATGGAAAGGTTGTGCACAATCAAAGATTTTTTGAAACCAAAATTTTACAACAAGAACAACCTTTTGAAAATTATTTGTACAAAAAGATTATGCACAACAAAAGAATTTGAGAAACAAAATTATTATAAAAAAGGGGTAATGCACAATGAGGCTTTGAAAACCCAATTTTATGTCCAAAACGTTTGTGCATTAGCAAGCTTTGAAAATTCATTTTTGGCTAAGAAAAAGGAGGTAAATGTGCACAAGTAGAGGCTGTAAATGGAACCTGGATAAGAAGAAGCAAGGGGACCATCAGAATGTTTCTGCCCTGCACAAAATTATTAACTTGAAACATTCTGTGGGCCCGGCAAAACCAGCCGTACGGCTAGGGATGGAGTTCCATTATTTTTGCAAATTTTTCAGCTTCTGATCATCAAGCCCCAATCTATGGCAATCTCAGAACAGTTTCATTCCCAGAAATCAAAACAAAAACATAAATTATACACAAAAATGCACAAAGTCAACAAACGGGGATGGGAGTTTGACCCACACAAAAGTGTCCCCAAAGCTTCTAAAGAGAAGTTTGAAACACTTTATTCCCTAGCGGAGTCGCCACTATGAGGATCCCCCCTCGGGGCGAAACAAGTTCGTTCGAGGAAGAAAAACCAAACACGTGTAACTTAACAAACTTAACGGAGTCGCGACATTTGTTAACTTTTAACCCAACAAATGAAAATGGTTAGAGATTTATGAGTTCGAAGGTCAGGTTACGGCTTGGGAAGAGTTTTACGTCACCCAAGCTGCCTCGGACAAAGCCGAGTCTCCCTTGTGCTTGTTAACGAAAAGTGCATGTGTGTGTGTGTATTTAACAAAAAAACTGCGAAGTTAACTGATTATCGATTTTAACAGAACAACCGGGGTTCATTTGCACAGATCTTGACAGAACAAGACAGAAAAGAAAAATTGTACCTCTGACCTAACTTAGCCGTACGTCTATACAAGGTCTTCCCGGGGATTTTTTACAGTTTGTCCAGAAAATGTCCAGTTTCAGGTAGAAACAGAGCATTCTGCTGAAATTGGACTGAACTGTTTATTTTCAGTTTGCATTTTAACAAACAAGCTTTGATTGACATCATTCCTATGCTCATTAATCACTAAATGGACCCCAAATACATGGACTTGGGTGTGATTGAGGCAATCATTGGAAAAAAATTAGAAAAGGTGATGAAAGTGGCTTTTGAGCCAAGATGGTCATTTTGATGAGTAAGATGCAAACTTTACCATCAAAATGGGATCTTCATCAAGATTAAACTTTAGGGACAACAAAATGACATAAAGATTGAATCTTTATGACCCACATGTGGGATTTTAGGCTAAATCAAGGTTGGGATGATAAAGATTGGAACTTTATCACCCAACATGATCATCATGGCCAAATATGAAAATCTTGACATAAAGATGCATGCTTTCACCATAAAAATGGATCATCAAGCTATTTAAAGACAAGAATTCAACAAATCATGATCTTCTTTAGGTTTTAACCCTTTATCACATACATGGATGTGAAGGCACCTTGAATCATCTCATGGTTCCAAGATACATATAACAAGAATATAAGGTGCTTGAAAGGATAAGACTTGCAATATAAAGGTGCTTGAAAAGGGCAAGGCTTAAAATGCAAGTAAATAAATAACATGAACAAGAACAAAAGAGTTTGAGATGGAGAGAAGATGGGAGAAGGATGCTTCACCTATGGTGGTTATGGCCTATCTTCCTCTCTTTTTGTAAGGATCCCGCCCCAAAAAACACGAGCACGTTTCAAGGGCGAAATACCAAACGCGGAACCGGACCAATTTTAACGGAGTCGCCACATTTTGTTAATTTTAAACCCAACAAAATGATAAAGGTTTGAGTTCAAAGGTTCGGAGATCAGGTTACAACTTGGGAAGAGTTTTTACGTCCTCCCAAGTTGCCTCGGACAAAGCCGAGTCTCCCTTGTTAGTTAACAAAAGTGCATGTGTGTGTGTGTTTTAACGGAAAATCTTTGTTTTAACTTTTTATTTATCTTTTCAACTGAAAAAGGGTTTGTTTGACAAGAAACAGAAGACAGAAGGGCAAAATGGTCAATCTCCCCATACGGCCAAAGTAGCCGTACGGATGGGGACCACTCCTGGGATTTTACAGTTTGTTCAAGAAACAGTCCAGTTCCAGGCAGAAACAGAGCATTCTGCTAGAACTGGACCAAACTGTTCTGATTCCAGTTTGTTATTCCAACACAAAACAACATTAACAACTCATTCCTATGCCATTTGATCATCAAAGAACCTCCCAAAACAAGAGTTTGGGCATGATCAAAGGCAATCATGGGAGAAAAATGAAAAGGTGGCCAATATGCCCTTTTGAGCCATAGTGACCATTTGATGAGTAAAGATTGAAACTTTACCATCAAAATGGCTTTTCTAGGCAAGATTAATCCTTTAGGGACAAGAACAAACCATAAAGATTGGATTTTTATTACCCAAACTTGGGAATTTTGGCTAGATCAAGGTGATGAGGATAAAGATTGAGACTTTATCCTCAACATGATCATCATAGCTTAAAATGAGCAAAATGAACAACAAGAGCATCATCCATGACAAGAATGTAAATGAACAATCAACAAGCCATGATCGAACTAGGTTTGAACCTCTTCCACACACAGTATGGAGGGCACCTTTGATCATCTCATGGCTTGGACTAGGAAATTTAAATAGTAATAGATATATATATATTGCTTGAATGGATAAAACTTGCAAGAATGTAAAGATCAACAATAAATGACAAGATCAAAGATAAATAGAGTTCTTAGATGAAGAGAAGGGAGTGGGAGAAGGTGGCTTTACCTATCTTGGTTTAGGCCAATCATCCTTTCTCTCTTTCACTCTTTCTTCACTCTTACTCACACTATTCTGAGGTGAATTCGACAGAGTAACCTTAATTCTAATGTTTCTCCCCCCCCTGAAATGATCAGCAAGGGGTTCTATTTATAGGGACTGAGGGTGCCCAAACCAGCCGTACGGCTAGGCCCCTCTAGTACCCAAAGCATCCGTACGGCTCAGCCTGGCGAGCTTCTGGATTTTTCCAATTTTATACCAGAGTAGTACTGGAATTTATAGCTTATCCCTGAAACGGTGCTAAGGCTACCTGTCACGCACCCTAAAAAAAAGGCCCCTAATTTAATACATATTTGGGCGTAAATAATGTCCACATGACATCACAACCTTCAAAACCTTTGACAAAAAAAAAAAAAAAATCTTTTCTTTTAACTAAACAAATAACAACCAAGAGTTACACAACTCTTGCACCACACATCAAAACAACAACAACTACTAGAACATCAAGAGTTTAAAGAAACTCTTGTACCACCATATACAACTCCATATACTTAATTAGGAGTTTACTAACATAATACAACACCTAGCCATACATATGACCTTACACAAATACATACATAAACTTTCCATTCTAAAATAAAATAGGTCCAAGACCTATAATGACTACCCCAAATTGTTTTTCCCTTTCTATCCTCACTTGATATTTTCCTGACTTTGATATTAAGTCTACCTGTTTCAACATTGAAACAAATAAAAATGAGTATAACTCAGTAAGAAAACCCAAAAGATATAAGTGAGGAAGCATACAATATATAAAAACTAAATACAATTCATAAAATGAAATGTATTTAAAACTTATAAGAAATGTACCCAAATTATCATCGGATTTAAGCACAATAAGGTAAATGTTACCACTTTTGAAGTCTTATTCCTTTCCTCATTTTCAATTTCCTGTTCAACACAAAACAAAAACATATACCACTTCCAATACCAATATACACAACTTCCCTTGAATAATCATAACATGTAGATCACAATTTATTCCCGACCAAGATACCTATACACTCACATCGATGTCACCACAATCAATATATATAGACACCACTTTTACTCATACACATATATGTGTTGTATAAGCAACACCCACTTTTTTCGATATACGATATTTGTATCTGTCCCTTGATAGTATGTATATATAAATATATATCTACTTATATCCCATTATCCATATAGTGAATCCCACATTGGATTTGTGTACATACTCATTTTCACATATATAGTGAATCCCACATTGGATCCGTGTACATACTCATATCCATACCAATATAACCTCTCCCGATGTTGCTAGGAGTACAATATAAGATGGTATTTGTTCCATCAATATTAATAATGAATCCCACATTGGATTCGTGTACATACTCATTTTCACATATATATACATATATATCAATATACACATATATACTTGTTCTTCTCTTAACATTGTTAAGAGTATATATCATAGGATGGTGCATGTTCCGTCATTTTAAACAACACTTTATACTTGTATACCATTTCAGCACAAAGTATAACTTCGTAGTCTTATGTCACTTCCATTCCATAACCATAACCACTTATCATTAACTCATCTTATATCATAACTTAGATGAAGTTATGATTTATACTTGTACATTTTAAGTACTCACTTTGGATGGTGTAGGTTCCATCTCTATAACATTATACCAATCAACAATGTATCCTATAAAGGATACCACCATAGTTTACATATACTATAAACCAGAAGGTTTATACCAATTTGATACTTACTTTACTCAATTCATACAAGGATATCCCAAATTTTAGCATTGATACTCATAGTATCAATACCTCCCTAAGTTCACCACTTCACAAATTCAAGTTGTAGTTACTTAATACATTTCTTTTCCTTGGGTAAATTATCACCCAATATCACACCTTTATTTCAAGTAGAATATAGTACCATAACATTTCAGTGACCATTTACTTTTACAATCATCTAATCACTCTAAGACTAAATCAATTTTCTTTCATAAAAATACCCATAAATGGGTATTCCATCAAGCCATAACTCAAATCAATAATCTCCATAACTTTTACTTATGAGTTTACATAGTTGGTGTTAGGTCCTCTTTAGGCGAGGATATCAATATCATAATTCTCATTGTATATGGCCAGATAGTCAAAGCAAAAGTCGTGATTTTCAATCAAATCTCTAGTGCTAATTTATAAAGGCACAAGAGTTCAGAACAGATAACGAAACCGAACAATCGATAGACAGGGAATCAAAACTGAATCAAAATAATATTTCAAACAATACGATAGTCAACGATGATCTCTAATACCCACAAAGTGCACTAGAGAATTTCTAATCAAAGTGTTATTGATAACAATTCAATAACTCAAGAAAGAACGTAATGAGGGCGAAAACTAAGTTCATTTGTTTACGAAAATGAATCTAGGCTTAGCAAGTGACAAGTGACACTAGCAAGCAACAAACGGAACAAGAACTAATGGTACAATGAAAGGAGAAGAGACAAGATCCCTTACCTCATACGCTTATTAAATCCAAGTTTTAGACCCTCTGCTCCACTAATCAATTACTCACCATGAAATTTATCTAATATAATAAACACACATGAGAAATAAAGTTAACGACAATACAGAGTCAATTACATTCTCATTTTATCACACACACGCAAACACCAAAAGTATAAGACAGAAAATATGGAAATAACCAATAGAGATTCTGTAACACCCCAACTTTTCACTACAATTAAATAACAACTTAATACGAATAGTTCCCAAAATCAGAGTGCCCAACGGCTATAAATAACTAAAATTCAAACATTAACCAACGTTCAAATCCACAACGGCTAGTACAAACCACTAGCTCAAACGGTAACTAACGGAAAGTAAAGTTCATAACTTAACTATAACGGAAACATAACCACTAATTACTTTATTAAAAAGATAACTCCTAAGCCGCCAACCCTTGCGACTCCTGATCTGCTTATTTATAACCTGGAGAGAAAAGGAAAATGAAAGGAATGAGCGAACAATGCCCAGTAAGTTCATACGGTATCCCCTCGGGTACTAAGAGGAGATGACCGAAACGAACGGTAACAATGAATTACAATGAACGGATATAACTCAAGGATCAAACTAACACTCAGTTTGAAAAGAACATTTACTTGATAAAACTATTCATTTCTTGAAAACACGTGGCTTCAGAGGTAGTTTCCAAAACACAACATTTTACTCACACTTTACTTTTCTTTACTTTACTTCATTTAGGGATTAAGCACGTGCTGTACCCAGGGCTCGGGTTTCTACTGACCGCACCCAAAATCGGTATATCATGATAACCTACGTTACTTCATCAAGCAACGCAAGGGGTCCACATGTTCAACTTAGAACTATGGATAACTGTAAGGGTCCACTTATCCGTTTCGGGATTATGGATAACTGTAGGGGTCCACTTATCCGTTTCGGGATTATGGATAACTGTAGTCACTTTACTTGTTAAAAGACTTCACTTTAAAGAGCTTTTACTACACAAAGCTTGACTTTACAACTTTACTTGATCCCTTTAAAAAATACACATCTCACTTGAACACCAAGGTTACAACTCAATCATACACATGATAACCCTATTGAACAATAACCATATCAATAGAGTGGATAACAAAAGACGGAACAATTCGCAGAACGGAATAGTTATTAAAAGACTATCTAGCCACACAGATAGTTTACTTTATAAAAACAGAGATGGGAATCCTAACAAAGGATTAAGAATCAATACACAACTAAGAGCGTAATCCCTTACCTTAGCTTCGTGCTCTACTAGCTTGCTTTACTCCGCTTGGACAATCTACAATAGGAAATAGTCTAGCCTTAGACATGAGATAAATACTATTTTACTTCCGTCCCAATTTACTTCTTTTACTCCATTAATTCCATGGTTTAGTCATCTATCACTCTTTCCTAGTTAACCAATAACTTTGAGAATAACTACAACACCTCTAGGGTTTTTATTAGTCAATCCCCAATTCTCAATTTCACTACACAAATTACACACACTGATTTCACACTTTCTGCACACACTTACTGAGTACACCTACTGACAGACACACCCACCATTCTGATTCACACACCCTCTGTACACCCACCACTCTGAACACACCCACACATTCAGACACACACACACCCACCATCAGCACACACACACACACCCACCATCAGCACTTACACGCACACACACACACATTACAGTACACACACATAACGCACACCCACTGCCTCACACACAAACACGCCACACACACACACCTACAGGCTTATGCACACACACACACACACACTTATATACACACACATGCCCATAAACCATACTTATCCCTACTAATCTCAACTTCTCAAACCCTAGTTCATCTTTTAGGGTTAGAGTTTCTAATCCACATTCATAATTAATTAAATGAATTAGACGGAGAAATCAAAGTATAGAGGGTAGGGTTTTTACCTTAGTTGCTTCCCTCTTCTCTTCCCTTCTTCCTCTCTTTCCCGATCCCTCTCTCGCTCTCGGAATCTCCCAGTCGCCGCCTCCTGATAAATGGCTATTTTATAGTCATTTAAGGTCTAAATATATGTCTTTTTAGAGTCAATTTAGTATTAATGAGTCTCATATTGCATTATTTCACTTTACTTTTACGGATATAATGTGCGTGGTGTAGTATGGGTTTTGTGGACAGAAAACAGGTACTATTTGGAGCTATTTTGAGCTAAAGGGAGTAAAGGAAGGAAAGACGGGAGCAAAACATTAAAAGGAGAAATCAGATGCAGAAGTCAAAGATCCGACCGGACCCATCTATAAGACCCGGCCGGACCTCACCAATACAAGAACAAATTTCCAGAAGACAAAGATCCGACCGGGGCAAGGAGAAAATCCGGTCGGACCAACTGGATCCGGCCGGACCATTATGAAGACCCGCCCGGATCTTGACGCCTGTTCTGAAAGAGTGTTTCCCAACAGACACTCCTCTTGGTGGATGTATCCGGGAACAGACACTCAAATCAGTCCTAGGGCCTATATAAGAAGGCTACAACAGCCTTAGAAAAGATAGAGATATTTTTAGAGATTGATTGTAAAGTTATTATAGTGAAATTCTAAGTATACATTATCATTTCCAGAATTTTGAGTGAATTTGAGAGAGGATTCCTAAGCAATAAAGAAGTATTCTTCCATCATTAAGTTCTCCAATCTGAATAAGTATTCTCTTCTCTATCTTAATCCTTTATTCTTATTCTTGATGTTTTATTTAATGGCTAGTGAGTAATCCCCCTCTTTCTTGGGGTTGGATACTCATTGTGTTCATATGTTCATCATAATTTTATGTTCTCTAAATTCATTTCTCTTCATCTTTAACAATTTTACTATATCAATCTAAAACGCCTATAACCACGATGACGTCCTTGGTTATATGAACTCCAGTTAATCGAGAGAAGGACCTAGCGGTGAATCTCGATTAGCGGACCCATATAGTCAAAACTAAGTTCATTACTCACGAGAGTAGTGTAATGGCTTAGGGATGCTCCTTGAGTGGAAAGTGTGCCGATTTTCATAAGAAAACCTAATGGATTCTTACTAATTATGGTCAGCTAGAGATAAGCCGGAATGCCCGTTTGTGACAGGGCGGGGGAAAAACATAAACGGATTTCTCAAAGAGTTAGGACATAATTAGTATGAGAATACAAACACTACTTGCTTGATCGTGAGAAGTAGTGTAGGCTAAGCATACCATCCTTGTATAAAAATGAACCCTTAATCTAAAAGAGAGCATAAATGAATGATGAATGTATGAATACTTGAGTCCCAATCCCGGGAATTCCTTTAAAATAAGAGTTTTTCCTACATAAATAGCTTTTACTATCATTTCTATTTTAAGTGACAAACAAATTTTCCTACCCCCAATCATTTTATTTTCTTTACTTTTATCCAAAGCAAAAAAATATTTTTAGAATTAAGTTGTCTCCGTGGGATCGACCCATATTTGCACATACTATACTATTAATAACCCGTGCACTTGCGGTTTAAACGTAACAAGTTTTTGGCGCCGCTGCCGGGGACAACGGTTAAATTTAAAAAAAAAAAAAGAGTTTTTGCTTTTCAATTTTCTGTTTTTATTCTTTTTATTTTTATTTATTTCATCATCTTTTTTTTCAAAGTATTTTTCTTTGAATTCTTCTTTAAAGTATTTTTTCCAAAGTTTATGAAAAGAGTCCGGAGAGGTGACAATTACGTTGAATACAATCCGGAACCTGAGAGATACCTTAGAGAAAGACTTAGAAATTTGAGAGAAACTTTAGAGAAAGAAATGGTGAGAGAAAACAACGAAGACGGGCAAAATTCGGGCGATGCCCCACCACCTAAGACCTTACGGGAGTTTGTTAACCCAAGCACCCCGGGTTCTAGGACGCCCATAGTAGTACCAAATGCCGACGCAATCACATTTGAGATAAAGCCACAACTTCTCCATATGGTTATGAACAACCAATTTGGTGGCTCGGCACTTGAAGATCCGCACCTCCATGTCCAAACTTTCTTGGAGTATTGTGATACTACAAGGATTGTTGGAGTCACACCCGAGGCAATACGGATGCGCCTATTCCCATTCTCATTAAGGGATAAGGCGAAACAATGGTTGAACTCGGTCCCACACAACTCTTTAACAACATGGGACCAAGTTCAAGAGGCTTTCCTTGGACGTTTCTTCCCTCCTTCAAAAACCGCTCAAATCCGGACCAAGATCACTAATTTAGTCAAAATGGAGATGAGTCGCTTTATGATGCTTGGGAGCGTTTCAAAGAACTCCTAAGGATGTGCCCACACCACGGGCTTGAAAAGTGGTTGATAGTGCACACCTTCTACAACGGTCTCACATTCAAGACAAGAGAGACCATAGATGCTGCTGCGGGAGGAGCACTCATGAATAAGGGAGTGGATGAGGCATATGACTTGATCGAGAGCATTGCCCTGAACCACTACCAATGGTCCAATGAAAGGGACCAACCGCAAGTATCAGCAGGTAAGTATAATGTTGATGTCGTCACTCTTCTATCTTCAAAATTTGATACTCTTTTCAAAAAGATAGATAGCTTGAATACAAATTCCGTGGCTAACATTAATGTTTTATGTGAACTATGTGGGTCAAACTCACATAGTAGCGAAAGTTGTGATTTACTTGACACTACTTCTAGTGAACAAGTTAATTTTATTTCTAATGGACAACGAGGGGGTATGTATTCGAACACATACAATCCCGAGTGGAAAAATCACCCCAACTTGTCCTATAGAAATAACAATGTTTTAAACCCACAACCTTCCTCACAACCACCGGGATTTGTACCCAAGAACTTCAACAATAATGCTTTCCCTCCCCCTAAATCTAAATTAGATCTTCTCATAGACTATATGGTCGAGAATAATAAAAACCAAGAGAAAATCAATAATGAATTTAGGGAAAACTTTAAGGTTTTGAATAGTAGGTTTGATAGTCTAGCCGCCCATAATAAAATGCTAGAGAATCAACAAGCCCAGCAAGCCGGGACCTCGCATAGACCACAAGGGAGTTTTCCCGGTCAACCGCAAAGGCCCGATGAGCATGCTAAGGCGGTAGTACTTAGGAGCGGAAAAGAACTAGTAGATCCCCCTCCTAAAGAAAATATCAACCTAGTGAGGAGAACATTAGTCCAACCCCACCGTTGGTTGAGACTAATGAAGAGGTAGAAAAGGGGACGGAATCCCCTAAAATTTCTAGAAATTTTGACCCGCCAATACCTTACCCCCAAAGGTTGGTAAAAGCGAAACTTGATAAACAATTTGCAAAATTTTTAGAAGTTTTGAAATCTATTTACATCAATGTCCCTTTTACGGATGCTTTGCAACAAATGCCCTCGTATGCCAAGTTTTTAAAAGATATTCTTTCTAATAAAAGGAAACTAGAGGAATATGAGACGGTTGCATTAAATGAAGAAGTAAGTGCTGTTTTACAAAGAAAATTACCTCCCAAATTAAAAGATCCCGGCACTTTTTCTATTCCTTGCAATATCGGGAAATTTGATGTAGATAATGCTATGCTTGATCTTGGGGCTAGTGTGAGCCTCATTCCGCTTTCGGTAAGTAAAAAATAGGTGTGGGGGAACTTAAACCCACCACCATATCGTTACAATTAGCGGATCGCTCAATCAAGTATCCAATAGGGATTATGGAAGATGTCCCTTGTAAAATCGGGAAATTAATCATCCCGGTTGATTTCGTTGTTCTCGAAATGGAAGAGGACCATCACATCCCCATCATTTTAGGTAGACCATTTCTTGCCACCGCTGGGGCAATTATTGATGTTAAAAATGGTAACCTTTCTTTAAACGTTGGGAATGAGAAGGTTGAATTTAATTTAACAAAATTAATGAAAAATCCAAATCTTGAGAGCCCTTGCTCCGATATGAATATGTTAGAATCAATAAGCAAGGAATTGGAATCACCCCAATCTAAGGACCCGCTTGAAAAAAGTCTTATAGATTGGAAAAGGTTATTGCATGATGATGATGATGATGAAATTGAAAATTATACAAAATGTCTAGATGCTAACCATGCAGGAAAATTTAGTGGAGACACTAAATTTGAAAAGTTGGAGGTTGAAGCGGAACCATCCAACGAGGAAATTCTTGAGGTAAGTAAGGCACCTCAAGTTGAATTGAAGCCTCTTCCCCCAAATCTAAGGTATGAATTTCTTGGCTCTAATTCTACTTATCCAGTAATTGTTAATGCTAATCTAAGTCCTCTTGAGACTGAAAAGTTATTAAGAGAACTTAGATTGCATCAAAAAGCTATTGGGTATACTATTGATGACTTAAAAGGAATCCACCCAAAAATTTGCATGCATAGGATTGATTTAGAGGAAGATCATAAACCCTCCATAGAACATCAACGAAGATTAAATCCTAACATGAAAGAGGTTGTCAAGAAAGAAATCCTTAAATTACTTGATGCAGGCATTATCTATCCAATCTCGGATAGTAAATGGGTAAGCCCCGTACAAGTAGTCCCTAAAAAGGGAGGAATGACGGTCATTCGTAATGATAAGGATGAATTAATCCCAACTAGGACCGTCACGGGATGGCGTATGTGCATAGATTATCGAAAATTAAATAAAGCCACCCGAAAAGATCATTTTCCCTTACCTTTCATCGACCAAATGCTTGAAAGGTTGGCGAAGCATTCATATTTTTGTTATTTGGACGGGTATTCCGGATTTTTCCAAATACCCATACATCCAAGTGACCAAGAGAAAACCACTTTTACTTGCCCATATGGCACTTTCGCTTATAGGAGAATGCCATTTGGATTATGTAATGCTCCCGCCACCTTCCAACGTTGTATGATGGCCATCTTTTCTGATTTCATTGAAAATATAATGGAAGTTTTTATGGATGATTTTTCAGTTTATGGTTGCTCCTTTGATGAATGTTTGAATAATTTATCAAAAGTTTTACAAAGGTGTGAGGAAGTCAACCTAGTTTTAAATTGGGAAAAATGCCATTTTATGGTAAATGAAGGTATTGTTCTTGGACATATGGTGTCCGAGAAAGGGATTGAAGTGGATAGAGCCAAGGTAGAAATTATAGAAAAATTACCTCCACCCACCAATGTTAAGGGTGTGAGGAGCTTTCTAGGGCATGCCGGTTTTTACCGGCGATTTATAAAAGATTTTTCTAAAATTTCTAAACCTTTAACTAATCTTCTTTTGAAAGATGCTCCTTTTGTGTTCGATAGTCTTTGTCTTGAAGCTTTCAACAGGTTAAAGGAAGCTTTGGTGTCCGCTCCAATAGTGCAACCACCCGATTGGGATCTCCCTTTCGAGATTATGTGCGACGCAAGTGACTATGCAGTGGGAGCAGTTTTGGGGCAGCGGAAGGACAAGAAGTTGCATGCCATCCACTATGCAAGTCGAACACTAGATGAGGCGCAAATCAATTATGCCACCACAGAAAAAGAATTGTTGGCCGTGGTATTTGCAATCGACAAGTTCCGGTCATATTTGGTGGGTTCAAAAGTGATAATATACACGGATCATGCGGCGATAAGGTATTTGTTGGCAAAGAAGGATGCCAAACCAAGACTCATCCGATGGATCCTCCTTCTCCAAGAATTTGATTTGGAGATCCGTGACAAGAAGGGAACGGAGAATCTAGTAGCAGACCATTTGTCCCGTCTCCCCAAAAATATTATTGATTCCAAGAGTAAAGAGCTTCCAATTGATGATTCGTTCCCGGATGAATATCTACTAGCCATTAACAATGTCGGAATCCCTTGGTTTGCGGACATTGTAAATTATTTGGCTTGTAAAATTATTCCTCCGGAAATGAGTTACCAACAAAAGAAGAAATTCTTTTCAGAAATCAAAAATTATATTTGGGAAGACCCGTTACTCTTCAAGCAATGCGCAGACGGAATCGTTAGGCGGTGTGTGCCTAATGAAGAGGTAAATGACATTCTTCATCATTGTCATTCTTCTCCTTATGGTGGGCATGCAAGCTCATCCAAAACCACCGCCAAGGTTCTTCAATCAGGTTTTTATTGGCCCACACTCTTCAAAGATGCTCGAAACTTTGTGATCTCTTGCGATCGTTGCCAACGTACCGGTAACATCTCAAGGAGGAACGAAATGCCTCTTAACAACATCCTAGAGGTTGAGATCTTTGATGTTTGGGGCATAGACTTCATGGGGCCATTTCCATCATCCTGCAACAACAAGTACATATTAGTAGCGGTGGATTATGTATCCAAATGGGTAGAGGCCGTGGCATCTCCAACAAACGACTCAAAAGTCGTTATGAAGCTCTTCAAGAACATCATCTTTCCAAGGTTCGGGGTACCGAAGGTGGTCATAAGCGACGGTGGTTCTCACTTCTCTCACCGCCAGTTTGAGGCTCTCTTAAAGAAATACGGAGTCCATCACAAAACGGGTACCGGTTATCACCCTCAAACTAGCGGTCAAGTGGAAGTATCAAACCGAGAAATTAAATGGATCCTTGAGAAAACAGTCACAAGCTCGAGGAAGGATTGGTCGATCAAATTGAATGACGCTTTATGGGCTTATCGCACCGCTTTCAAAACACCTATCGGAACAACACCTTTCCGTTTGGTGTATGGAAAGCCGTGTCATTTACCCGTAGAACTTGAGCACAAGGCGTATTGGGCGATCAAAGCCTTAAATTATGATATGAAGGCCGCCGGTGAAAAAAGAAGATTGCAATTGCATGAGCTTGAGGAACTCCGATTTGAAGCGTATGAGAGTGCCAAACTCTATAAGGAGAAAACAAAAAAATGGCACGATACTCATATCACGAGAAGGGAGTTCAAAGAAGGAGACATGGTTCTATTATTCAATTCTCGGTTAAGACTTTTTCCGGGAAAATTGAAGTCAAGATGGTCGGGCCCATTTCAAGTGAAGAAAGTTTATCCTTATGGAGCCATCGTAATTTGGAACGAATCCAAAGGGGAGCTCAAAGTTAATGGACAACGACTAAAACATTATATAGTCGGTAATCCAATTGAAACAATGGCTTCAATGATACTCGAAAGTCAGCCAATCGAGACAAGAAAGGCGTCGAGCTAAAGACGTTAAACAAGCATCATCGGGTGGTAACCGATGGATTATTTTGTTTTTTTTTTATTATTATTATTATTGTTATTATGTTCTGTTTTTCTAACATTTTGTAGGTAAAAAAAAAAAAAAAAAAAAAAAAAAAGAGGAAGAATTTTCGAAGATCCAATCGGGTCAACAATATAATCCGACCGGATCATCTAGATCCGACCGGGCCAAGTTGAAGCACCCGACCGGATCCAGCAACTCTGGAGATTCCAGAGAAAATTATCCGTCCGGGTCTGAAAAATAATCCGACCGGACCATAATAAATCCGACCGGATCCCCAGAGCGACCCGCCCGGATCAGTCGCATAGAAGGACATACCGATTCGCCAAAAGGTCAGATCTGTTCAATTGTATTCTCATTCTTCCCTTCTTCTTCATCTCAAACCTGTCTCACCACCACCTCCACCACCATTTCAGTGATAAGTTATTTGTTCCCCCGTCCCCATTTTTACTTTCTTGTCCAATTTTTACTTTCATGAAAACATTGGGGACAATGTTTAGTTCAAGTGTGGGGGGAGGATTTTAATAAAATTATTATAATAAAATTATTATATCCGTTTTTCTTTTTCTTTGCATTTAGTTAGCTTGTTGCTTGCATTTAGTTAAGTATTCTAAAAAAAAAAAAAAAATTTTGCCAATGCTCCCATTGATGAGAATGTTATCTATACTTACAATTTGCCTAAGTAAAATTATTTCCTCTTAAACTTTACTTTTTGAGAGATTTGTCACAAAGAACTTAGGATCATATTGGATTGTAAATGAAAAATTTTCAAAATTTATATAGACTTTTAAATATTCTTGAATAGAAGCATTACATTATTAATGAAATTGTGGATATTAAGTTTGAATACATTACACTTGTGAAAAGTTATAAAACATCCTTGTATATACATTTCAAAAACTTTTACTTCTACTCTTTTCCAAAGATTTACTACATTGTTATGATCTTTAAGAATCACGAAGCTTTCCATTTCCACTTTTAAGACTTAATAACATAAATCAATCTTCTTGTATATCATCCACTCGAATATCCAAATGAATTTATCATTATAGAGTGTGATGATTTACAAAGAACTCAATTGCCACTTCTAAAACTTAATGAAATTAAATTTTCCACTACCTTCATCCGCCTTATTTTTTGTGATTCAAGGAGCATAACAAAATCTGAATATCTTTGAAAAAGAATAAAATCATGAGTTTAAGAAATGTATTCCCAAGCATAAAAAACCCTATTCACAAAGCACTCAAAGAGTGAACTTAAATTCTATTTCATACTTGAAATCCACAAGTTCATTTAGTTATTCCTATATGCTCTTGTTCAATAGTATTTATTCATGTTATATTAACATCCAAAATTCTTTATTTACTTTCCAATATCCTCTTATGTTCTTTCTCACAAGTTTCTTGGGACGGAAAATTTAAAAGGAAATGATTTTGTAAAGGCAATACAATATAACAAATATTCTGAGGGAGCATTGAAACCTTCTTTGATTTTTCAAAAATTTTATGTCATTTGTCACTCTCTCTTCTTCAAAATTGTAAGCTTGCTCGAGGACAAGCAAGGTTTTAGTGTGGGGGAGTTGATAAATGGCTATTTTATAGTCATTTAAGGTCTAAATATATGTCTTTTTAGAGTCAATTTAGTATTAATGAGTCTCATATTGCATTATTTCACTTTACTTTTACGGATATAATGTGCGTGGTGTAGTATGGGTTTTGTGGACAGAAAACAGGTACTATTTGGAGCTATTTTGAGCTAAAGGGAGTAAAGGAAGGAAAGACGGGAGCAAAACATTTAAAAAGGAGAAATCAGATGCAGAAGTCAAAGATCCGACCGGACCCATCTATAAGACCCGGCCGGACCTCACCAATACAAGAACAAATTTCCAGAAGACAAAGATCCGACCGGGGCAAGGAGAAAATCCGGTCGGACCAACTGGATCCGGCCGGACCATTATGAAGACCCGCCCGGATCTTGACGCCTGTTCTGAAAGAGTGTTTCCCAACAGACACTCCTCTTGGTGGATGTATCCGGGAACAGACACTCAAATCAGTCCTAGGGCCTATATAAGAAGGCTACAACAGCCTTAGAAAAGATAGAGATATTTTTAGAGATTGATTGTAAAGTTATTATAGTGAAATTCTAAGTATACATTATCATTTCCAGAATTTTGAGTGAATTTGAGAGAGATTCCTAAGCAATAAAGAAGTATTCTTCCATCATTAAGTTCTCCAATCTGAATAAGTATTCTCTTCTCTATCTTAATCCTTTATTCTTATTCTTGATGTTTTATTTAATGGCTAGTGAGTAATCCCCTCTTTCTTGGGGTTGGATACTCATTGTGTTCATATGTTCATCATAATTTTATGTTCTCTAAATTCATTTCTCTTCATCTTTAACAATTTTACTATATCAATCTAAAACGCCTATAACCACGATGACGTCCTTGGTTATATGAACTCCAGTTAATCGAGAGAAGGACCTAGCGGTGAATCTCGATTAGCGGACCCATATAGTCAAAACTAAGTTCATTACTCACGAGAGTAGTGTAATGGCTTAGGGATGCTCCTTGAGTGGAAAGTGTGCCGATTTTCATAAGAAAACCTAATGGATTCTTACTAATTATGGTCAGCTAGAGATAAGCCGGAATGCCCGTTTGTGACAGGGCGGGGGAAAAACATAAACGGATTTCTCAAAGAGTTAGGACATAATTAGTATGAGAATACAAACACTACTTGCTTGATCGTGAGAAGTAGTGTAGGCTAAGCATACCATCCTTGTATAAAAATGAACCCTTAATCTAAAAGAGAGCATAAATGAATGATGAATGTATGAATACTTGAGTCCCAATCCCGGGAATTCCTTTAAAATAAGAGTTTTTCCTACATAAATAGCTTTTACTATCATTTCTATTTTAAGTGACAAACAAATTTTCCTACCCCCAATCATTTTATTTTCTTTACTTTTATCCAAAGCAAAAAAATATTTTTAGAATTAAGTTGTCTCCGTGGGATCGACCCGTATTTGCACATACTATACTATTAATAACCCGTGCACTTGCGGTTTAAACGTAACACCTCCCTCTCTTTTCCTTCCCGTACTCTTCTTTTGTGATAGAAAAATAATGCTAGGGGTTTAGGGAGTATTTATGTTAAAAGGGTCCCCATAACCTATTGGGTTTTTTATTCACTAAAGCCCAACATGAGCCCACTACTTATTCCTAATTAGTGAGTCCAAGATAAATTAAAGAGTTTCACAATTTAAATAAATAATGGCCTAGGCCGGGTATTACATTCTTACCCCCTTAAAAGAGTTTGGTCCTCCAAACTAAACGTACCTTAATCTTCGAACAAAGCGGGATACATATCACGCATTTCACTTTCGAGCTCCCACGTGGCTTCTCTTTCCGTGTGATTGCTCCACTGTACTTTTACATACGGAATCACTCGCTTCCGCAAAACTTGATCTTTACGATCTACAATCTTTACCGGCTTTTCATCATAACTCAAGTCTTCACGAAAACGTAACTGTTTGTACTCTATGACGTGGCTCGGGTCAGCTACGTATTTTCTCAACATCGATACGTGAAACACATTGTGCACACCAGACAGCACAGGAGGTAGAGCCAACTTATAGGCTACCGCCCCTATTCGTTCTAGAATCTCGAACGGCCCCACGTACCTAGGACTTAACTTCCCACGAATCCCAAATCGCATGACCCCTTTTGTCGGTGAGATCCTCAAGAACACATGATCTCCTATTTGGAACTCCAGATCGCGCCTTCGATTATCCGCATACGATTTCTGCCTACTTTGCGCAGTTAACAACCACTTGCGAATTTGTTGAATTTTATCCGCCGTTACTTGAACAATCTCGGGTCCAGTTAACTTTCTCTCGCCTACTTCATCCCAACACGCAGGCGATCTACATTTCCGCCCATAAAGAGCTTCATACGGCGCCATTCCAATACTAGAGTGGTAACTGTTGTTGTAGGCAAATTCCACTAGTGGTAGATGATCATCCCATGCTCCTTGCCAATCCAACGACGTTGCTCTCAATAGGTCTTCGAGAGTTTGAATCGTCCTTTCTGACTGCCCGTCTGTCTGAGGGTGGAACGCTGTACTCATAGTTAACTCCGTTCCCAACGCTTTCTGTAAACTCTTCCAGAAATTTGATGTAAATCTTGCATCTCGATCTGACACTATAGAGACCGGTATCCCATGTAACCTTACGATCTCATCCACGTACAACCTAGCTAACTTCTCCAACGAATCAGTCACCTTGATTGCTAGAAAGTGAGCTGATTTAGTGAGCCTATCCACTATGACCCAAATTGCGTTATGACCCTTCAACGTCTTGGGAAGTCCAATCACCAGATCCATAGTGATGTGTTCCCACTTCCACTCTGGAATAGGTAACGATTGTAGTAGTCCCGCGGGTTTCTGGTGTTCACTTTTCACTTGCTGGCAC
Source organism: Campanula takesimana (assembly GCA_026119855.1). Taxonomy (NCBI): domain Eukaryota; kingdom Viridiplantae; phylum Streptophyta; class Magnoliopsida; order Asterales; family Campanulaceae; genus Campanula; species Campanula takesimana. The sequence continues at coordinate 40,257 of JAOWBW010002641.1, read as the reverse complement.
ACCAAACACTTAGAAACGAATTCCGCCACCTCACTCTTCATATTGTTCCACCAAAAGGATTCCTTTAGATCCTTGTACATCTTAGTGCTCCCAGGGTGAATCGAAAACCTTGAACAGTGAGCTTCTTCAAGAATTTCCCTCTTGATACTATCATTATTAGGCACCCAAATCCTCGATCGATACCTCATGATCCCGTCGTCGCTAACACGGAAGTCTATCATCCCTTCTTACTGATAACCTTGTGAATCGCTTCCAACTCGTCATCCACATTCTGAGCTTCCTTGATTCTCACTAACAATGTTGGTTGGACACTCAACTGAGCCAAATAGCCTTTAACTTTAACCTCTAGCTTTACTATTTCACTATCTCTCAATTCACTTACCCCCTTAGAAATCATAGTCGCTAATGTTCCATGGTTCTTTCTGCTTAACGCATCAGCCACCTTATTGGCCTTCCCAGGATGATACAAGATTTTGCAATCATAATCTTTAAGTAACTCTAGCCATCTCCTTTGCCTCATATTCAACTCTTTCTGAGTGAAAATGTACTTAAGACTTTTATGGTCGGTGTAAATTTCACATGGTACCCCATACAAATAGTGTCTCCAAATTTTCAATGCAAACACCACGGCCGCTAATTCCAAATCGTGGGTAGGGTAGTTTTTCTCGTGGTTCTTGAGTTGCCTAGACGCATAAGCCACCACTTTATCATTTTGCATCAACACACAACCCAAACCTTTCAATGAAGCATCACTATAGATCACGAAGCCATCACTGTTTGTTGGTAACGTAAGGACAGGCGCAGACACCAATCGCCCTTTCAATCCTTGAAAACTCTTCTCACAATCGTCTGACCACACAAATCTTGTCCCTTTTGTGGTTAACCTGGTCAATGGTAGAGATAACTTCGAAAACCCTTCCACGAACCTACGGTAGTACCCTGCTAAACCCAAAAAGCTCCTTATCTCACTAACAGAAGTTTGTCTCTCCCAATTAACTATAGCCTCAACCTTTGCAGGGTCAACTGCTATCCCATTCTTAGATACCACATGTCCCAAAAACGCTACTTCCTCAAGCCAGAATTCACACTTCTTAAATTTGGCATACAACTTTTGTTCCCTCAAAATCTGTAGTACTAATTTCAAATGTTCTTCATGCTCCTCTTTTGATTTCGAATACACCAAGATGTCATCGATGAATACTATTACACACTTGTCCAAATATTCTTGAAATACTCTATTCATAAGCTCCATGAACACAGCAGGCGCATTTGTCAGCCCAAACGGCATTACTAAGAACTCGTAGTGTCCATACCTTGTCCTAAAAGCCGTCTTGGCTACATCTTCCTTTTTCACTCTTAACTGATGGTAACCAGAACGTAGATCAATCTTAGAGAAATAGCATGCACCTTGGAGTTGGTCAAACAAATCATCGATCCTTGGCAAAGGATACTTATTCTTAATTGTCACACGGTTTAACTCCCGATAGTCAATGCATAGTCTCATCGACCCATCCTTCTTCTTTACAAATAACACCGGCGCACCCCACGGTGATGCACTCGGTCTAATCAGGCCCTTGTCCAAAAGTTCTTGTAACTGCTCCTTTAACTCTTTAAGTTCCGGCGGAGCCATCCTATATGGTGCTCTTGAAATCGGTGCAGTCTCTGGTGCTAGATCTATCGAAAACTCCACTTCTCGCTCCGGCGGTATTCCTGGCAAATCCTAGGGAAAAACATCCTTGAAATCTTTTACTATGGAGAGGGATTCGATGGTCACTTCTTTCTTGTTTGACTCACCAACATACGCAAGAAATCCCTCACAACCTTTCCTTAACAGTTTACGAGCCTTCATTACGGAAATCAGGCCCGTTCGGACTCTTGGTTTCGACCCTTGAAAACGAAATCCTTCCCCAGAGGGTAATTCAAAATTCACTTCTTTTCTAAAGCAGTCTACTTTGGCATGATACGCAGCCAACCAGTCCATACCTAGGATGATGTCAAAGTCACTGAGATCCAGACATATAAGATCAACCTCGAGTTCTCTATCGCCTATCCTTAGAGGACAACTTTGAAACACTGAAGTAACTGGAATCGACTCCTTAGTCGGGGTATCAATTACCAAGGGTACTTCTAACGCCTTAGGTGACAATTTTAACTGTTTTTCCAACTTAGAACTGATCACAGAATGAGTGGCACCAGAATCTATCAAAGCGTATACATTGCGAGAATATAAGTGAAGCGTACCTGCCACCAAGTCATTTGTGGCTCTAGCATCTCTAGCAGTCATGGTGAACACACGCCCCTGACCACCAGTCTTATTTTTGTCTTCTGCCTTCACCCCATGAGTTTGTGCATTCTTCTTCGGCTCTGGGCACTTCCACTGCGGGTGCCCAATCTTCTCACAGTTATAGCACTTTCTGTCCTTGTACTTGCACGCATCAGCCTTATGATTGCCATCACACGCAGGGCATACTTCGGCGGTCCCCTGCTCTTTAGCCTTTCCCTTATCGTACGCGGTTCGGTTTCCAAAGTTTCTGTTCGGGTACTTGTTTGCCGTACGATCATAGCTTCCCTCAGCTTTCCTCTTTCCATGATTATCACGGTCTCGGTCGTTGAACTGTCCCTTGTTCCCAGTTGAATCTTTATTAGTAGACTTGTCTCCAGACTTCTTCTTTTCATCCCTCTTGCTGCGGTACTCATCCGACTCCCTTTCTACAATTCTGGCTCTGTCTAGCACTAACCCATATGTCGCTAACTGCAGAGGAGTGATTCTGTATCGAATCCGATCACTCAGTCCGGCTTCGAACTTCCTGGCCTTTTGTTCCTCGCTGTCGAAAAAGGTCGGTGCAAATTCCAACAGATCTGTGAACCTTTCACTATACTCGTCCACCGTCTTGTCACCTTGAGTTAAAGTCAAAAACTCTGCCACTCTGGCGTGACGAACACTAGCCGGGTAGTATTTCTCATTGAATACTACTTTAAACCTTTCCCAGGTGAAATTTCCTTCACCCCTAGCCAAAGCTGCTCTCTTTTCTGCATCCCACCAAGTGCGAGCCGCACTCCTCAGCATGAATGTTGCAAAAACTACCTTCTGCTCTGTGGTACATTCCAAAGTTTCAAAAATGTGCTCCATATCCTTAACCCAGTCCTCCGGCTTCTCCTTTGAGGTACCGGAGAAAGTGTCCGGCTTCCTCCTTTGAAACATTTCCAGCGGATCTCTCATTGGTACCTGCTGGGGTTGGTTTTGAGGTTGTGCTAGATGGTTCACCACCTGTCCGATTCCAGCCACGGTCTGGTTCAGCGTCTGCAGAAGGTTCGCCATGTTCGGATCGACATTACCTTGGTTCCCCGCGTTGCGAGCGTTTCCACGGTTTCCTCTTCCTCTTCCAGACATCTGAAGTTAAGAAAGATTGGATTATCACTGATTGATGACCCACCACGAAAACGGGTTTTACATATTAATAACAATTTATTTAACTAGGTCGGTTACTTGACCTCACAATTTTCTGTTTAATCGAGAGTCTATACTTAACTTGGTCTCATACTAACTCCACGTACATATTTATGTATGTATATCGGTCTTACTTTAGACCTTTCACTGCATCGACCTTACTTTAGGTCTTTAACTATATTAGTCGTTGTACTCAAACGAATTTCATACTTTTATAGGCCGTCCCCACAGAACTGGTTACTATAATTTAACGCATGCACTAAGTTTATTCAAACATAGTTTAACTTAAGGAATCACATGACAAGAAATAACTTAACTTAAAAATAACTTTTATTTATTTAACTGAACTAAACTAGAATAATCACTAAGTTCTTTACTAATAGAACTAAAAAGGAATACTAAACCTCTTTAATGAAAGAATGCTAACTTCTAAAAAGAATACTAATAAATGGCTACTCCCCTCATAATCACGGGGTTACATTTTTCCTAGGCCTACCCCTAGGCCTTCCAGTTGGCACATAAACTTTTCTTGAACCTCTTGGCCTTCCTCTTGGCCTAGGGACCGGTTCTTCCTCCAGTACTTCATCTTCAATCATAATCGGGGCAGCTTCACTGCCCTCTACAATAATGTCAATTTCGGTGGCTTCTTCTGCAGTCACCACATTTTCTGCCACTGGCTCTTTATAGAAATTCCTATAAAATTCTTCTCTAATATTGGCTATTTCTTCGTCCTTTTTGTTTATTGCTTCTTTCAACTTTTCTATTTCTTCTCGAGCCTTATACCACGAACTTCTAGTTTGCATCCATTTGTCAAAGGTATAGTCCGCTTCCTTCTTTTTCTTCGTCAATTGTCCCTTAAGCTGCCTAATCGTCCATGCACCCTTTACGATTGCTCTCTCCTTGGGTGTTTTAGTCTTTAGTCCGTCCATGATCTACAATGTAAACACACAAGCATTAAAATCACAAGCATCCCATAGTGAAATTCATTCTTAAAAGAAAATATCAATCACTCAAGCCACACTCCAGCACATGCTCATCCTCATTTAGAATCTCCCTTTAGGTTCTTTCCTAAAATAGCAAATTTCTATAAAAGGAAAGTTTCCTAACTTAGAAAGTTTCCTAAAATGGAAAGTTTCCTTAAATAGCAGCTTCCCTTCTTTAGTGCTTCCCAAAAGTACTTTGTTCTTATCAGAGTTCTAAAGCCCACAATAGTTAAGTACTACTTCTCCCAATAGTCTTAACTTCTAATTCTGAGTCTCCCAAGTAATCTTAAACCGGGGCTCTGATACCAACTGTAACGACCCGAGTCCGCAGACCCGACCCGCCACATAGGTACCATACACTAGCCCACCAAGCATCTCCTCAATTGGGTCAACCACAGCCCATCACAGGCCTCCAAAAGTCCAATGGATGATTTGATGCTTAGTAGGAGTGTATGGGCCTTCTATATAGCACACTCAATTCCCACATATTTCCGATGTGGGATGGGGGATATCACAATCTCCCCCACTCAAACCCTTACCGTCCCTGGCAAGGTCAATCAATACCCAGATCGTACCCCCAGGCTAGCTCGCAAGCCTTAAGGCCGGGGTTCCGCTCTGATACCAACTGTAACACCCCAACTTTTCACTACAATTAAATAACAACTTAATACGAATAGTTCCCAAAATCAGAGTGCCCAACGGCTATAAATAACTAAAATTCAAACATTAACCAACGTTCAAATCCACAACGGCTAGTACAAACCACTAGCTCAAACGGTAACTAACGGAAAGTAAAGTTCATAACTTAACTATAACGGAAACATAACCACTAATTACTTTATTAAAAAGATAACTCCTAAGCCGCCAACCCTTGCGACTCCTGATCTGCTTATTTATAACCTGGAGAGAAAAGGAAAATGAAAGGAATGAGCGAACAATGCCCAGTAAGTTCATACGGTATCCCCTCGGGTACTAAGAGGAGATGACCGAAACGAACGGTAACAATGAATTACAATGAACGGATATAACTCAAGGATCAAACTAACACTCAGTTTGAAAAGAAACATTTACTTGATAAAACTATTCATTTCTTGAAAACACGTGGCTTCAGAGGTAGTTTCCAAAACACAACATTTTACTCACACTTTACTTTTCTTTACTTTACTTCATTTAGGGATTAAGCACGTGCTGTACCCAGGGCTCGGGTTTCTACTGACCGCACCCAAAATCGGTATATCATGATAACCTACGTTACTTCATCAAGCAACGCAAGGGGTCCACATGTTCAACTTAGAACTATGGATAACTGTAAGGGTCCACTTATCCGTTTCGGGATTATGGATAACTGTAGGGGTCCACTTATCCGTTTCGGGATTATGGATAACTGTAGTCACTTTACTTGTTAAAAGACTTCACTTTAAAGAGCTTTTACTACACAAAGCTTGACTTTACAAACTTTACTTGATCCCTTTTAAAAAATACACATCTCACTTGAACACCAAGGTTACAACTCAATCATACACATGATAACCCTATTGAACAATAACCATATCAATAGAGTGGATAACAAAAGACGGAACAATTCGCAGAACGGAATAGTTATTAAAAGACTATCTAGCCACACAGATAGTTTACTTTATAAAAACAGAGATTGGGAATCCTAACAAAGGATTAAGAATCAATACACAACTAAGAGCGTAATCCCTTACCTTAGCTTCGTGCTCTACTAGCTTGCTTTACTCCGCTTGGACAATCTACAATAGGAAATAGTCTAGCCTTAGACATGAGATAAATACTATTTTACTTCCGTCCCAATTTACTTCTTTTACTCCATTAATTCCATGGTTTAGTCATCTATCACTCTTTCCTAGTTAACCAATAACTTTGAGAATAACTACAACACCTCTAGGGTTTTTATTAGTCAATCCCCAATTCTCAATTTCACTACACAAATTACACACACTGATTTCACACTTTCTGCACACACTTACTGAGTACACCTACTGACAGACACACCCACCATTCTGATTCACACACCCTCTGGTACACCCACCACTCTGAACACACCCACACATTCAGACACACACACACCCACCATCAGCACACACACACACACCCACCATCAGCACTTACACGCACACACACACACATTACAGTACACACACATAACGCACACCCACTGCCTCACACACAAACACGCCACACACACACACCTACAGGCTTATGCACACACACACACACACACTTATATACACACACATGCCCATAAACCATACTTATCCCTACTAATCTCAACTTCTCAAACCCTAGTTCATCTTTTAGGGTTAGAGTTTCTAATCCACATTCATAATTAATTAAATGAATTAGACGGAGAAATCAAAGTATAGAGGGTAGGGTTTTTACCTTAGTTGCTTCCCTCTTCTCTTCCCTTCTTCCTCTCTTTCCCGATCCCTCTCTCGCTCTCGGAATCTCCCAGTCGCCACCTCCCTCTCTTTTCCTTCCCGTACTCTTCTTTTGTGATAGAAAAATAATGCTAGGGGTTTAGGGAGTATTTATGTTAAAAGGGTCCCCATAACCTATTGGGTTTTTTATTCACTAAAGCCCAACATGAGCCCACTACTTATTCCTAATTAGTGAGTCCAAGATAAATTAAAGAGTTTCACAATTTAAATAAATAATGGCCTAGGCCGGGTATTACAGATTCAGGTTTTGAAAATAAGTTCATTACAAAGGTCTCTGAATAATAGCCAGTTTAGACTCAAGAATCACCCGATTCGGAGTCCCGGTGAATTAATTACAAATTTATTAAAATTAACCGATATTCGAAACATCTACAATGAACTACTGTCAAAAACAGATTTTCTGGGAATGTAAAATTTGAACCTAGTCCCTAAAACCAACACCATTGCGTAAACCTCAGAAAATCATGCAAAATAGAATCAAGAATTGCCCAGTTTCGACTCCTAATGAATTAATTATGAATTATTCAAGTTTCAATCGACTTTCATTTCAAGATACCTACTGCTGTAACTAAAACAAGAATTCTGGATATTAAGGTAATTTTCTTGACTTTGAAACAACAATACTCAGAAAGTTCACAGAATGGTATACAATTTAGACTCCAAAATCATTTAATTCCGATTTAAAATGAGTAAGTTATGATCAATCGTATTTTGGGAAAATTTCTTATTCCACACAGGGTCTGAACTGAAATTTCATAAATTCACAGTGACCAAATTGTAAATCCGAAAATCAGTCATCTTCAACCCAAAACCCATCAACAGTATGTTCTCATGGCTGAATCAATTCCAAAGCAATTCAATTACCAACAATAACATATTCAAGTACTAAAACAATTTCACCCATGTTAGAAATTTCTAAATAGAATTCAAAGAGAATACATAACAGCACACACACACAAGTGTTATTTCTCCATAGCCATAAAATCTAAGCACCCACACATCAATACACAAATTCATACTTTAATTTAACTATCCATCTTGAAATATAAAAGCAATACTTACCAATTCCTTTGCTTGATTACTGCCTCCCTTCCTAAGTCTCATACTCCATTTTTTTTCCCCCTTTTCTCTCTCTCTCTCTCGTTAGATATGATAGGGAAATAGTAAAACCCATTATGTTTACCCAAAATCAGTTAATGGGGCTGAAGTAGGATGCAACGTGTAGTTCCTCAACTTGGATGAGTCAAATGTTGATTTTTTTAAAAAATAAAAAAAAATAAAAACACCTCATGCTAGGAGCTTGCTAAATTGCTGTCAACTAGAAAGGAGAGGAAATTCTATGGGTCCCACCACTATAAAATCCAAACAATTAAATTCTTCAACTCAATCCGTCCCTTATCTTTCTTTCCTCTATTTTCCATTTTTTTTAATTGCATAAATCACTAATATTTTAATTCATTTTTTTGATTAAATGACCTACTTAATTTTGTTGGGATGTTACAATCTTCCCTCCTTAAAAAGAATTCGTCCGCGATTTCAAAATATATCCATCTCATAACAATTGTTCTGCAATAATAGAGTCACCAAACAAAATTGAGAAATATTTCATCAACACTTTAGGTGGTTTCTACTGTCAAAATAATCACACAGGCATAATTAGATACCAAAATTCTTATGATAAAGATAGATAAGTTAGCAGTACATAAACATTAAAATCGAAGCAATCATCCGGACAATAACAAGCACAACCTATCCAATGTACCCAAAAGATATTGACAATATGAAGGTCAAGGAAAAGAACATGTTTTTATAGCTTTGCCAAATCAGTTTTACTCTATGAAACCCCAAAAGATTTCAACTGTTCAATTTCTATAAATATGAAAATAAAATTTCGGATTCAACATGTAACAATTCTAACACATTTCCAGGGCTGAATGGCTCATTACTTTTATATAATTTCTTAAATTCGAATAAAAAGAAATAGTTAATTTAAGTAAGCCTCATGTAGCTGATGCACTAATGAGAGAAAAAATTTGTGCCCTTCCAATATTATAACATCGGATTCGGTTGAGAGGGTCACGCACGACTAAACCATAGTATAAATTAACAAATGTTCACCCTTAGTGTAATAACCGGCCTTTTTGGCCCATTATTATTATTGTTAGTATGCTTTATGTTAATATTGTGATTGGACTCATTAATTCATTAATGAGTTGGGCTAATAAGAAAGGGCCCAATCTAGTTAACTTTGGAAAACCTTTTTGGAATAGAAAACCTAGGTATTTAAACAACTCTTTAACTCTCTCCCTATTATTTTGAGTTAATCAAAACCCTAGAGAAAAAGAGAGAAGGAGGCGGAGAGAGAGAGAGAGAGGCCGAGAGAGAGAGAGAAGAAGGAGGGAGAAGAAAAGAGAGAAAGAGGAAGAAGATCCAACCTTTTCCCTTCAAAGGTAAGTCCCTCGTACTTTTAAACTTTAATTCTTGGGTTGGGTATCACCTAGGAATTATGAAACGAAACTTAGAACCCTAACCCTAAATTGAGAAAACTAGGGTTTATGGTTAATCTTTGAAAACTTCGTTAATGGAAAAGTGAGAATGGTATTGGTAGGCATGCAAGCACCACCGACGACGGCGGCGGCGGCTGGCGACGGCAGCGGCTGGCGGCGGCGGCGGCAGTTGGTGTGTGTGTGCGTGTGTGCTTGTGCGTGTGTGCTTGTGCGTGGGTGTGCAGTGTGTGTGTGTTCATGCGCGTGTGTGCAGAGTATGTGTGTGTCGTGTGGGTGTGTGTATTGTGTGTGTGTGTATTGTGTGAGTGTCTAAATTAGGGTTTGGGAGTTAGGGTTTTGTGTGTGTGTGTTTAGGGTGTTTTCAGTGTGTGAAAAAGTCAACTGGAAGTGGAAAAGTCAACTGGGAATAAAAAGTCAATGCTGGGAATAAAAAGTCAATGCTGGGAATAAAAAGTCAATGCTGGAATAGAAAGTCAATGCTGGGAATAGTAAAAGTCAACGCTGTGAATAGTGTTTTCGTAAAATAAAGTCAACGTAAGACACAAGGATTGAAAGTAGAGTTTTAAGTAAGAACCTTAAGAAGGGGTTTAAGAAAGAAACTCAAAAGGTTAAAGTTAGAAAAGGGATTTGGGGACGGGGATAAATATTGTTCTGTCCTAAAGGTAGTATCTTTGCGTGATTGTAGATTGTACGCAAGAACCCGCTAGAAGTCAACGCTAGCAAGGTAAGGGATTACGTTCCTAAGTATCTTGAATTCTTTATTCATTGGAACTCTATAATTCTTTCATGAATGCTATATGGTCCATAGCGCTTGAACTCTGCGTGATGAACGTCTTTTGTATATCTTACCTATGACATGTTTTGGTCGTAGGGAATCTTAGAACATTTGAATTTGCATGTGCTCTCGTTTAGGGAACACTATTTTGGAAAGTATGCTATATCTAATTTCAACAGGTGTAGCTGTATAGTCCCTGAAAAGGACTAACTAGTCCCTGAAAAGGACTAATGTGGAAACGGTCCTAGGAAACGGACTAATGGAAATAAGTCTAGTTAACTACGTATAACTTAGACTTTGTGGAATTCTAAATTATCATGATAACTCTAAATAAGGGAGCACCCTGAAAAGGTGTAAGGTCTCTTATTCACTTAACACCCTGAAAAGGTGTGACACCCTGAAAAGGTGTTTGGAACTTGGAATTGACGGAATGAAAATAGGACCGCTAATCTTTGAGTAGTTAACTGTATTCGTTATATGCAGTTAGTAATTGAACTGATATCTGATCTTTGGAATTATCAATTGAGTCCGTTCTTTCGGTCACTTCTCCTTAGCTATCAGAGAAGTCCGTATGAACTTACTGAGCATTGTTCGCTCACCCTTTCTCTAATAATCTTTTTCAGGTAACGACTTAAAGAAGTAGACGGATCGCTAGATGAAGCTGTCCGTGATAGTTATATTAAGACCTCATGGTTTATTCTGTTTAGCTAGTGGTTGTACTGGCTTGAAGACTTAGTATTTAATTTCGCTTCCGCATTTATGGTTGAATTTATGGTTAAGACTAGCCGTTGGGCTATTTAAGTTGGATTTTGTAAGACAACTGTTAGTATTTCCATGATTTTATGGATTTGTTTACTTTATGAAAATTCGGGTCGTTACAGTTGGTATCAGAGCTAAGGTTCTAGAACTTAAGGGATAGGGAAACTCTGATATTGAATAAGCTTGATTGAACATTCTAGGAGTACTAGGATTGCTTGAGGTGGAACTTTCTATGTTAGGAAACCTTCTATTTTAGGAAACTTTCTATTTTAGGAAACTTTCTATTTTAGGAAACTTTCTATTTTAGGAAACTTTCTATTTTGGGAAACTTTCTAAATTGGGAACCTTCTATTTGGGAAATAATCTGAGATCAATTTAGGAGTCCAAAGAAATACTTAGGAGTGAGCATTGAGTATTACATTGATGCATTTTGTTGGTGTTTAAAAGATATTTTGGTAATCATTTATATCATTAAGATTATGGTCACTAATTGTGGTAATGTCCTGGTTGTAGGTCATGAACGGAGTTGAGAAGAACTTGAAGATGAACTCGCTAGGAAAGAACGTGACCAGAGTGGTTAAGAGGTACTCTCTTCGGATAAGGAAGTTGAATAAGACTCTGAAGAAGGAACAAGCTAAGGGAAGGATTACTTTGAACAAGTGGCTGCTTGCAGAAAAAGCACTAAGAGACACTAACAAAGAATTAATGGAAAGAAAGGAAGAACTAATGGGATTCAGAGAGTGGGCTGATATATTATGTGATGATGTGCGAAGCTACTACTTTGCATTGAAGGAAGTAGACCCACAAATGGCAGCAACCTTGATGGAAGAGAGTAAAAAGAGGGCAGGAAATCTAATTAAGGAACATGTAATAGTCAAGGAAATGGAGGCTAATGTAGAGGGCAATGAATCTACCCCAATTCTTGTGGAAGATGATGAAGAGATAGTGGAAGTACCGGTTCGTAGGCCTAGGGGGAGGCCAAGAGGTTCGAAGAAGACACCCAAGGTCCCTAGTGGAAAACCAAGGGGAAGACCAAGGAAGAATGCGAACCTTTGAAGAAAGAATAGAAGTTAGATATTCCTTCATTATTTATTCATTTTTTTTTTAGTGAGTAGTTATAGTTAGAAGTCTAGTTGAAATTCTTTCTTTCTTAACTATTGGATTTTGGAAGTTTCATTTAATAGAAGTATTGAAGTTATTTATTAGTAATTGACCTTTGTTATCCATTATGTCTAATTATGGAATGTAATCTAGTAGAACAAGAAGGGTGGGTCGAGAGAAGACCTTAATTAGAAAGTAAGGCTAATGAAAAACGGCCAAGTGGAAATAGTTTTGGTCTAGTAGAATGACTGAAACAAAACTGTGAATGACTTCATAGTAGTAGTTAACTGTAGAAGTAATTGGCATGATTTGATGGCCAATTGCGTATAGTAATGGGTCTAGTGAATTGACCTCTAATGAATGAATGTAGCCTAGTAAATGGCTAGAACTAGGATTAATATGGAAACTTTATCTCTTGGGGGACGACCCTATGTATGATAGTACTTAGACATAGTAGCCATGCATGTGTAATGTAAATAATGCGTTCTCCCCTACGATATTAACTTAAAGATAATCTTATTCAGATGGCTGGAAGAGGATCCGGAAGAAACGCTAACGCCGAGGGACGAGTTGACCCTGATATGGCGAATTTGTTTAGAACTTTGAATCAAACCGTGGCCGGCATCGGGCAAGTTATGACGGCACTAACTCAACCACAGCAGAACCCACAAGTTCCTATGAGGGATCCGCTGGAACTCTTTCAGAAACGGAATCCGGAGTCGTTTTCGGGCTCTAAGAGCGAGAAACCAGAAGACTGGGTGAAAGACATGGAGAAAGTCTTCGAAACTCTGGACTGTACTCCAGAAAGAAAGGTGGTGTTTGCCACATTCATGCTTAAGGGACAAGCCCTGAAATGGTGGGAAGGAGAAAAGAGAGCGGCTACGGCTCGTGGTGATGCTGCGCTTACTTGGGATGGATTCAAACGCATTTTCTATGCGAAGTATTATTCAATGAGCGTTCGAAACGCTAAGGTGGCAGAGTTCATGACTCTAACCCAAGGAAGGATGACCGTGGACGAGTATTGCGAGAAGTTCACAGAATTGCTAGAGTTTTCTCCGGCGTTCTTCGATAATGATGAGCAAAAGGCCCGGAAGTTCGAACTTGGTCTGAGTGACCGAATCCGATACAGAATTACCCCACTGATGTTGCCAACGTATGATCAAGTTTTGGACCGAGCTAAGATCGTGGAAACTGAAGCGGACAATTATCGGAACAAGAAGGATGAAAGGAAGAAGACGGCTGAAAAGGAACCTACCAAAGGAGGCTGGAGTAAGAATGAGGATAACAAGCGCAAGACGAGTGATGATCGTGAGAAAGATGGTATGGCTAACAAGTACCCTTATAAAGGTCAAGGAAGCCGTAGGGATGGAAAAAGAGAAGATGCCAAAGGGCAAGGCTCAGACGTGAAATGCCAAGTATGTGACGGGAGGCATAAGACTGAAGGGTGCTGGTACAAGGAGAAGAAATGCTACAATTGTGACAAGATGGGACATCCCCATTGGAAGTGCCCGGAACCAAGGAGGGACAATAAGGCCAAAGGAGTAAAGGACGACAACAAAGGAAAAGGTGGAGGTAATGGACGTGTCTTCACTATGACAGTTAAGGATGCACGCGCCACTAATGATCTCGTGGCAGGTATGATACAACTCTACTCTCGTAATGTTCGTGCATTGATTGATTCTGGTGCCACTCATTCTGTGATAAGCACTCATCTAGCAAATAAGCTGGAATTGGTCCCTGAAGTACTAGAGCATTCGTTAGTAGTAGATACGTTGACTAAAGACTCGATTTCTATTACTTCAGTATTTAAGGGATGCCCTGTAGAATTGAATGGTAGGGAATTCGAAGTCGACCTTATTGGTTTGAAGATGGATGAGTTTGATGTGATCTTAGGGATGGATTGGTTAGCAGCCTATCATGCTCATATAGATTGCTTTAGAAAAGAGGTTAAGTTCATGCTACCTTCTGGAGAAGAGTGTTGTTTTAAAGGTACGAGACCTAAGGCTCCATCGAACATCATTTCGGTTATGAAGGCACGTAGGATGCTAAGGAAGGGATGTGGAGGATTTCTGGCGTACGTGAGTACCACTAATGCCAGAGAGGTAACTATAGAATCACTCTCAGTGATAAAAGATTTCAAGGATGTATTTCCAGAAGATTTACCTGGGGTACCACCTGAGAGAGAAGTTGAGTTTTCCATCGATTTGGTACCAGAAACTACACCAATATCGAGGGCACCGTATAGAATGGCTCCCCTAGAACTAAAGGAATTGAAGGAGCAACTACAAGAATTGCTGGACAAAGGATTAATTCGACCAAGTGTTTCGCCATGGGGCGCACCGGTCTTATTCGTAAAGAAGAAGGATGGGACGATGAGGTTGTGCATCGACTATAGGGAATTGAATCGTGTGACGGTAAGGAACCAATATCCGTTGCCGAGGATTGATGACTTGTTCGATCAACTTCGTGGAGCATGTTACTTCTCCAAGATAGATTTGAGATCTGGTTATCACCAGCTAAGAGTAAAGAAGGAAGATGTAGCAAAGACTGCTTTTAGAACTAGATATGGTCATTATGAATTTGTGGTGATGCCGTTTGGATTGACCAACGCACCGGCAGCGTTTATGGAACTGATGAATCGAATATTTCACGAGTTCTTAGATACGTGTGTGATTGTATTCATCGATGACATTTTGGTGTACTCAAAGACTAAGGAGGAACATGAGGAACATTTGAGGCTAGTATTACAAATCCTACGGGAACAAAAGTTGTATGCCAAATTTAAGAAGTGCGAATTTTGGTTGGAGGAAGTGGCTTTTCTAGGGCATGTAGTGTCTAAAGATGGGATCGCTGTGGATCCAACAAAAATAGAGGCCATTGTAAATTGGGAGAGACCAACGTCAGTAAGCGAAATAAGGAGTTTCTTGGGACTGGCAGGCTATTATAGGAGATTCGTGGAAGGGTTCTCTAAGTTGTCCTTACCACTAACCAAGTTGACGCAGAAAGGAGCCAAGTTCGTTTGGTCCGATGAATGTGAAATAAGTTTCGAGGAATTAAAACGATGTTTGGTATCTGCACCAGTTCTTGCACTACCATCAGGCACCGAAGGATTTGTGGTTTTTAGTGATGCTTCACTTAAAGGATTAGGTTGCGTGTTAATGCAAAATGATAAGGTGATAGCTTATGCATCCAGGCAGTTGAAAAACCATGAGAAGAATTACCCTACACATGACCTAGAATTAGCAGCTGTGGTATTTGCCCTGAAGATTTGGAGACATTACTTGTATGGGGTTACATGTCAGATTTTCACGGATCATAAGAGTCTTAAGTATATCTTTACGCAGAAAGAACTCAACATGAGACAGAGGAGATGGTTAGAATTGCTGAAGGACTATGATTGTACGATCTTATATCACCCTGGTAAGGCCAATAAGGTGGCAGACGCGCTGAGTAGAAAGAATCGCGGGACGCTAGCAACATTGGGTTCTAAGGAGAAGAATGTCTGGGATCGTTTGGAGGTTACTAACCTAGAGGTTAGGGTTAAAGGGTATTTGGCTCAAATGAGCGTCCAGCCAACGCTTATGGATAGGATTAAAGAAGCTCAAGGAGGAGACCAAGAATCAAGGAAGATACTGGAAAGTATAGCTAATGGGAAGGCGAAGGAATTTCGTGTAGGAGGAGATGGAATCCTGAAGTATCAGTCTAGAGTATGTGTACCTAATAATGAGGATATCAAGAGGGAAATTTTGAAAGAAGCCCATTGTTCGAGATTCTCTGTACACCCTGGAAACACGAAGATGTATAGGAACCTAAGGGAACTATTCTGGTGGAACAATATGAAGGGAGAAATAGCTGAGTTCGTTTCAAGATGCTTAGTATGCCAGCAGGTGAAAAGTGAACACCAGAGACCGGCAGGATTGCTTCAGACACTGCCGATTCCCGAATGGAAGTGGGAGCATATCGCGATGGACTTAGTGGTAGGTTTGCCAAGGACGCTGAAAGGGTATAACGCGATATGGGTGATAGTTGACCGACTCACCAAATCTGCGCATTTCCTGGCAATAAAGGTAAACGATTCGCTGGAAAGATTGGCAAAGCTCTACATAGATGAAATTGTGAAATTACATGGAATACCAGTCTCGATTGTGTCCGACAGAGACGCTAGGTTTACGTCGAAATTCTGGAAGAGTCTGCAAAGAGCATTGGGTACCGAGTTGACAATGAGTACAGCCTTCCATCCGCAGACCGATGGGCAATCAGAAAGAACTATTCAAACGCTGGAGGATATGTTAAGGGCTACGTCATTGGATTGGCAAGGAACTTGGGATGAACACTTGCCGTTGGTAGAATTCGCATATAATAATAACTTTCATGCTAGCATAGGTATGGCACCGTACGAAGCGCTGTATGGGAGAAGGTGTAGATCACCGACGTGTTGGGACGAAGTTGGTGAGAGGAAGATAACCGGACCAGAACTTGTACAAGTGACGGCCGACAAGGTCCTACAAATTAGAAAATGGTTGGTAACCGCGCAAAGCCGACAGAAATCGTACGCTGATCGTCGAAGACGCGATTTAGAGTTCCAACTGGGCGACCATGTCTTTTTGAAGGTTTCGCCAACCAAGGGAGTGATGAGATTCGGAATCCGTGGGAAGCTAAGCCCGAGATATGTGGGACCATTTGAAATCTTAGAACGAGTTGGGACCGTGGCATACAAGTTGGCTTTACCGCCTGTTTTAGCAGGAGTTCACAACGTGTTTCATGTATCTATGCTGAGGAAGTATATTCCTGATCCAAGCCATGTAATTGAATACAAGCAACTGAGGATGCGTGCCGACCTGAGTTATGACGAAGCACCGGTAAAGATAATGGATCGCAAGGATCAAACACTGAGGAAGAGAGTGATTCCTTACGTAAAGGTTCAATGGAGCAATCACTCAGAAAGGGAAGCGACGTGGGAGCTCGAGAGTGAGATGCGAGAAGCATACCCCGAGTTATTCGTTGCTTAAGGTACGTTTAGTTTGGAGGACCAAACCCTTTTAAGGAGGGAAGAGTGTAATAACCGGCCTTTTTGGCCCATTATTATTATTGTTAGTATGCTTTATGTTAATATTGTGATTGGACTCATTAATTCATTAATGAGTTGGGCTAATAAGAAAGGGCCCAATCTAGTTAACTTTGGAAAACCTTTTTGGAATAGAAAACCTAGGTATTTAAACAACTCTTTAACTCTCTCCCTATTATTTTGAGTTAATCAAAACCCTAGAGAAAAAGAGAGAAGGAGGCGGAGAGAGAGAGAGAGAGGCCGAGAGAGAGAGAGAAGAAGGAGGGAGAAGAAAAGAGAGAAAGAGGAAGAAGATCCAACCTTTTCCCTTCAAAGGTAAGTCCCTCGTACTTTTAAACTTTAATTCTTGGGTTGGGTATCACCTAGGAATTATGAAACGAAACTTAGAACCCTAACCCTAAATTGAGAAAACTAGGGTTTATGGTTAATCTTTGAAAACTTCGTTAATGGAAAAGTGAGAATGGTATTGGTAGGCATGCAAGCACCACCGACGACGGCGGCGGCGGCGGCTGGCGACGGCAGCGGCTGGCGGCGGCGGCGGCAGTTGGTGTGTGTGTGCGTGTGTGCTTGTGCGTGTGTGCTTGTGCGTGGGTGTGCAGTGTGTGTGTGTTCATGCGCGTGTGTGCAGAGTATGTGTGTGTCGTGTGGGTGTGTGTATTGTGTGTGTGTGTATTGTGTGAGTGTCTAAATTAGGGTTTGGGAGTTAGGGTTTTGTGTGTGTGTGTTTAGGGTGTTTTCAGTGTGTGAAAAAGTCAACTGGAAGTGGAAAAGTCAACTGGGAATAAAAAGTCAATGCTGGGAATAAAAAGTCAATGCTGGGAATAAAAAGTCAATGCTGGAATAGAAAGTCAATGCTGGGAATAGTAAAAGTCAACGCTGTGAATAGTGTTTTCGTAAAATAAAGTCAACGTAAGACACAAGGATTGAAAGTAGAGTTTTAAGTAAGAACCTTAAGAAGGGGTTTAAGAAAGAAACTCAAAAGGTTAAAGTTAGAAAAGGGATTTGGGGACGGGGATAAATATTGTTCTGTCCTAAAGGTAGTATCTTTGCGTGATTGTAGATTGTACGCAAGAACCCGCTAGAAGTCAACGCTAGCAAGGTAAGGGATTACGTTCCTAAGTATCTTGAATTCTTTATTCATTGGAACTCTATAATTCTTTCATGAATGCTATATGGTCCATAGCGCTTGAACTCTGCGTGATGAACGTCTTTTGTATATCTTACCTATGACATGTTTTGGTCGTAGGGAATCTTAGAACATTTGAATTTGCATGTGCTCTCGTTTAGGGAACACTATTTTGGAAAGTATGCTATATCTAATTTCAACAGGTGTAGCTGTATAGTCCCTGAAAAGGACTAACTAGTCCCTGAAAAGGACTAATGTGGAAACGGTCCTAGGAAACGGACTAATGGAAATAAGTCTAGTTAACTACGTATAACTTAGACTTTGTGGAATTCTAGATTATCATGATAACTCTAAATAAGGGAGCACCCTGAAAAGGTGTAAGGTCTCTTATTCACTTAACACCCTGAAAAGGTGTGACACCCTGAAAAGGTGTTTGGAACTTGGAATTGACGGAATGAAAATAGGACCGCTAATCTTTGAGTAGTTAACTGTATTCGTTATATGCAGTTAGTAATTGAACTGATATCTGATCTTTGGAATTATCAATTGAGTCCGTTCTTTCGGTCACTTCTCCTTAGCTATCAGAGAAGTCCGTATGAACTTACTGAGCATTGTTCGCTCACCCTTTCTCTAATAATCTTTTTCAGGTAACGACTTAAAGAAGTAGACGGATCGCTAGATGAAGCTGTCCGTGATAGTTATATTAAGACCTCATGGTTTATTCTGTTTAGCTAGTGGTTGTACTGGCTTGAAGACTTAGTATTTAATTTCGCTTCCGCATTTATGGTTGAATTTATGGTTAAGACTAGCCGTTGGGCTATTTAAGTTGGATTTTGTAAGACAACTGTTAGTATTTCCATGATTTTATGGATTTGTTTACTTTATGAAAATTCGGGTCGTTACACTTAGAGATTAAAAGAAAAGTATGAATGCCAAATTTTCCTAAGCAAAACCACTGGTATACTAAGATGTATAAGGAGAAGATCATCATGAAGATCATCATACTAGTCTGACACAACTATACTAATTAATTTCATTGTAATATTTGTAAAACTACACTCCTGATCAACAAATAACATATTAGCCGCACAAGTTTCAAATACATGTTCTGTTAAGAAGTTCATTAGTATTTTTATTTTATTATTATTATTATTTATTTATTTATTTTTCACTTGCCCAGAAAATATTTCTACTTGTATTCAATCTCTTTCTAATTACCAAATACCCGAATAACATACATGAATCAATTTTAGTAGCATAATCTTTTAGTAATGAAATGTTGTAATAACCGGAATTTAATTTATTTATTTATATTATTTTCGGTTTTGTTAAACTAATTAAATGATAATTAGAATTATAAAGTAACTTAAAGAAGTGGGCCCAAGGAATTTGGATTGGCCCAATATTTGTATTAGTAAACCCAACCCAATTAGGAATCAACCCAAGGTATAAATTAATGAGTTAGTCAACTTAGGAATTCATTATTATCATAAACAAAAAAAAAAAAAAAAAAGAAAAACAAACCCTAGTTCTAAGTGTAGCCGCCGGCCGAGCATAAGGAGGGGGGAGAAGGGATTTTCCGGCCATTGTTTTGGAGATACAATCCGATCATTCTCAAGGTAATGCTAAATCCTACTCTCCAAAATTTATTTCATTGATTTTGGATTATTAAAACTTAATCTACGCATGATTTAAGAATATGAACATTAGGGTTTTGCATGATAGTAATTATTGGTAAAATCCTAAAGGGAAAATTGATTTAATCAAGTTGCTATGGTGAATTAGTGATCTTCATGCCTAACGTTATTTTTAAGATTGATTTATGATCATGATTCAAATTGATTTATATTATGTAGTGCTTGGGAATTTAACATATAAATCATTGAGGTCGAATTGGGTTTATCAAAAGAAGAAAAAAATTATGGATTTCCCCAAGAACTAGTTTCGGCCGAATGGCCTAGATCATTGAAAATTTATTTTGTTGATTTAATTGATCCTCGTTAAGTGTATTGTAAATAATATTGATGTTTGGGAAATTAGAAAAATTTAAAGAACTAGAAAATTGATCAAATCAAGGGATTTTAGGTCATGCATGTCTCGGCAATGGTAGTGAATTATGGGTGTTATTCGATTTGAAGATGTTAAGAATTGGGACG
This sequence comes from Campanula takesimana, assembly GCA_026119855.1. Classification (NCBI taxonomy): domain Eukaryota; kingdom Viridiplantae; phylum Streptophyta; class Magnoliopsida; order Asterales; family Campanulaceae; genus Campanula; species Campanula takesimana. Next base: position 19,875 of record JAOWBW010002641.1, on the reverse strand, counting down.
GAAAGTTAGTGTTTCCGTTAAGTTTCTAATGGAAAGAAAACAAAAATCGTTAAAAGGATTGTTAACAAGTTAGAAAAGTAACTTGAGGAAATAGAATAAACACTTGGGAGACCTTGAAGGTTAAAAAGTTAACGAGAAAGGAAAAGATTAGAAGTTTCAGTTAGGTTCCTAACGAAAAAGGACTAAACTGAAAGGAATTAAAGTTAGAAGGAATAAAAAGGAAACTTTTGAAGTTAGAGGGGCCTAAGTGATTGAAAAGAGAAACTTAGGGGACCTTATGAACAAAACCAAAGTAAAAGGACCTTTCTGTAATTAAAGGAAAGTGAAGGACTGAATTGTAATTAATCCAAAGTTGAAGGACCAATTTACAATTAAACTAAAGTTGAAGTTGAAGGACTAATCTGCAATTAATCCAAGGTTGAAAGACTAAATTGTAATTAACCCAAAGTCAGAGGACTTAATTGCAATTGTATCAAAGTTAAAAGACTGACTCGTAAATCAAAGTCAGAAACTTAAACGTAAGAAAAGAAGTAACGAAGTAAAGAAGTTAAAACGCATCTCTCAGTTAACTAAGTAGAAATAGTTAACAATGTTGAGAGTACTAAAGTAAATTACTCCGTGCTTTGTAGATTTGCACAGAGAGGAGATTGCGAGGAAAAGCAATTCAGGTAAGGGATTACGTTCCTTACAGTATTTGAACTCCTGTTTATTGGAATTCGGTATTTCTTTCTAAAGACAGCTATCAGTATGGCATGATAGTATTTGAATGAACTCTGCGTTATTAAACGTTCCTTGAAATAATCTATACTTAGTGATGTCCCCATCGATCTACTAAGTATCGAAGTTTGAAACTTGTATCACATACTTGTACCATGGTATGTTCTAATTTTAACTTGTAAGTTAACTACTTACTTGTTAAGGCATCCAATGTCCAGTTAGAAAAGACATTGACGGACAGTCCAGTTAGAAAAGACTCGTCCTTAAACTAGGGATTGCATGAGTGATCACATGCCTTCTCTCAGGAATTGTCTGATTACAAGGATGATTCTAGACCCCGAGCATATGTGTGTGGATACCATATATGTTTCGACCCACCCTATTGGCTGAAGAAGCTAGGTGTACAAATTGTACCTTTGGCATTGAGGTTATAATGTACGTTACCAAGGAATTGACGGAAACTTGAATGAATCCCTTTGGATTGTAGTGCCATAATCCTTTGAAAGTGAAATCTTAAAAGTAATAAGACTGTATTGTTCTGCAACCTTGAATCCAAAAGTAACTGAACCTATCTTTGAAAAGTTATTCTAAGTATTCGTTCTGGTCGTCTCTCCTTAGTAACCGGAGAGGCCACGTATGAACTTACTGAGCATTCGTTCGCTCATCCCTTCTCTATAAATTTTGTTTTCAGGATTTAAGTAGAAGGACAAGACAGGGAAAGCAGCCGTAGGAAGACGGTGGATTGAAGATTCTTAATTTAGTAGTCTTAAGTACAATTATTTTGATGTAAGTTGAAGTACATTGATGGTTAGGGTTGTTACCTACCAAGACAAGTTTAAGTTACGCTTCCGCTATTGTTTTGAATTTATGGTTAAACAAGGGGCCGTTGTGAACCCTAAATTGAAGTATTTATTATTGTTATTTATTGATATTAAATGCCATTAAATGCTCAAGATACATTAAGAAAATTCGGGGTGTTACAGTTGGTATCAGAGCAATGGCTTTAGGTCTTATGGGGGAAAACTGAAAGTTAGGACTAATGGGAGAACTTAGTACTTAACTTGAATAAGATCTTACTTGAGGAAGTTCAAGTGATAAAGTTTAACTCTAGGAATGATACTAAGAGTGTGCATAAAGTATGAATATACTTGGAGAAATAGGAACCTCTTCATTATATGTCTATTTACATTCTACTAATATGTCATAATGGAATCTTGGGGCTATGTACGAATTAAGTTTACTATTGGTGTGTGTAGGATCATGCCGAGGAGACCCATGAAGTCGGTAAGGTACAGTGCTACCCTAAGGGAAGAAATAGAAGCCAAAGAGGAGATTATTAAGAAGCTAACTAAAGAACTTCGTTCAGTTAAAAGAGAGCTTAGGAAGGAGACTCGAGGAGTCGGCAGTCTACAGAATGTCATCAAAGAACGCGATGAGGACATAATGTGTGTAGAAGGAAAGTTAGCAGTACAGCTGAAGAAGGTCAAAAGCCTAGAAAGCCATGTGGTTAGAGCTAACCGCGAATGGAATCGAATCAGTGTGCAACTGGTGGATGAGATAGAACAAAATAATGAACTGAAAAAGAAGATAGATGAACAAGAAGCTTATGAGGAAGAGCTTAGGACTTCAGGCTATCAGATTTGGGCTGAGAAGTTAGAATTGCAAGAAAAATATGACCAACTTGCAGCAGAACATGCACACTGTGGGAAGTGATGCAATTAGTGACAGATAGTTATAAGAATAGATTCTTTTACTTTATTATTAGTGGAGTAATACAGTTAGAATTTTTCTTATGTTAAAGTTGAATTTTGGGTGTATTTGAGATGTTTAAATCTCACACCTTAGTTGAATAAAGTTAATTATTTAATTTAAATACCCAAAAGTTTGAATTTACTATTGTTGTGTAAACAAAAGTTAACTTGTCGAGAAAAGACAAGGGAAAGCATCGGAGTGATTTGAAATAATCTCCGTAACCATGGTACGAAGTAAGACGACCATTGGAATAAGTTAAAGCTAGTTAAGTAATAAAAACTAGTGAAGTAAAGAATAATAAGCAACCAAGTAAAACGGTTGTAAATTATGAAGTATGAAAACTCCTGAACCGGAGAAGAAAGGTTAAGTAAACTAACCACATCTGAATCATGGTCTAGTACAAAAGACCTACGAACATGAATCAAAACTAACAAGTACCCGTTAGTAAAAGAATAAGTTAAGTATACCATGAATACTGCACGCACTGTATCATGATGAATGTTGATAGAACACGAACCTGTTCTAAAGTAAAAGTAAATCTGCAGATGAATACCAGAAGTGGAAACAACGGAAACGGCAATGGTAACGGCCAAGTGTGAATGAGAGTAGGTCTAGTGAATCGACCTATGATTAATAAGTAAATTCTAGCGAAATGACTTCCCTAAGGAGAATTGGTCTATTGGACGACCAGAGATCTAGTAGACCGATCTTTTGTCAAAATTACGTCTTTTGGGGACGGCCTATTTATGTAAAAGTACTAGGCATAGTACAATGCTTGGGTTGACGTGAGTAATAGGGTTAAATGTGCGAGTTAACCTGGAACAAGTAAGAATGGTTTATTGAAACGACCAATGAAAGTGATTATGGTTAATTGAAATGACCTATGAAAATAGAAATGGTCTAATGAAGCGACCTATACGTCTAGTAAAGTTGACTAATGAAGATAGTGATGGTCTGTTGAAACGACCAGTGGTTTAGTGAATGACCTATAAATTGAATGTTAGTCTGTAGAGACGAGCGATAGTATGAGAGTGCGTGAAAACGTCTCGTATTCATGATAACTAATGATAGTATCATATTATCCGAAAAGTGTTCAAAACGCCAGAGTGGCTGAGTTATGATGCTAACTCAAGGAAGTATGACGGTGAACGACTATGGTACTAGATTCACCGAAGTGCTAGAATTTACCCTAACACTCTTCGATGATGAAGCGCAAAAGGCTCGAGGATTTGAAGATGGTTCGAGCAACCGAATCCGATATAGAATCACTCCATTAATACTACCAACCTAGGATTAAGTGTTGGATAGGACGAGGATAGTGGAGAAAGAATCTGATAGTTATCGCAGTAAGCGAAAAGAGAAGAAGAGTCAACTAAGAAAGTGTCGACTGAATCTAAAGGAAGGCTACTGACGATCGCGAAAAGGAAGGTAGTACAAGTAAGTACCAGAATAAAGGCTACGGCAATAGAAATGATGGTAATAAGAACGATGTCAAAGGGCAAGGTTCTGATAAGAAGTGCCAAATGATTGCTTGGCTAATAATATGTATTTAATTCATGAGGCGTTATAGAATTCTTTAGTTATGGGTATTCAAACTAGAGAATCGATCCCTATTACGTCTATATCTAGGAAGTGTCCTTTGAAAATGGACGAGGAATAACTTGAGGTTGATCTCATTAGTTTAGGACATCGAAGAATTTGATGTAATCTTGGGAATGGACTATAGTTGACTGCATACCATGCCCATGTGGATTGTTTTAAAGAAAGAAGTCCACTTTAGATTACTATCTAGAGAAGAGTGAGGTTCTCAAGGAACGAAACCTAGAACCCGATCGAACCTTATATCGGTAATGAAGGCTCGTAAGCTTTTAAAGAAAGGATGAGAAGGATTCTTGGCGTACATTGGTGATACGAGCAAGAAGGAAGTAACCGTAGAATCACTTTCTGTGATTAGATATTTCAAGGACGTGTTTCCTGAGGATTTACCGGGAATACCTCCATAAGGAGAAGTAAAATTTTCTATCGATTTGGTACCTGAGACTTCACCAATATCGAAGGCGCCGTATAGAATGGCTCCGTCAGAATTGAAGAATAAAAGGAGCAACTGTAAGAGTTGTTGGATAAGAGCTTGATTAGAACGAGTGTATCACCATGGGGTGCACCGGTATTATTTGTGAAGAAGAAGGATGCGTCGATGAGGTTATGTATCGACTATCGTGAATTGAACCGTGTGACGGTAAGGGACCAATACCCGTTGCCCAGAATAGATGATTTGTTTGACCAACTTCGTGGAGCGTGTTATTCCTTGAAGATAGTCTTGAGGTCTAGTTATCATCAATTAAGAGTGAAGAAGGATGATATAACTAAGACAACCTTTAGAACAAGGTATAGTCATTATGAGTTGCAGTGATGCCGTGTGGGTTGATTAACGCGCCGGCAGCGTTTATGGAACTTAAGAATAGGATATTTCAGAAGTTCAGGATAAGTGCGTGATTGTGTTCATTGATGATATCTTGGTGTATTCGAGGACCAAGGAAGAACATGAAGAGCATTAAGGTTAGTACTGCAGATTTTAAGAGAGCAGAAGTTATATGTTAAATTCAAGAAGTGTGAATTCTGGTTGGAGGAAGTAACATTCTTAAGACATGTGGTGTCAAAGGATGGGATTGTCGTGGATCCAACAAAGATAGAAGCTATTGTGGATTGGGAAAGACCAACTTCAGTAAGTGAGATCAGAAGTTTCTTAGGTTTGGCTGGCTACTAAAGGAGATTAGTAGAAGGTTTCTCGAAGTTGTTAGTGCCATTGACGGAGTTAACTCAGAAAGGAGCAAAGTTTGTTTGGTCAGAAGAATGTGAAAAGAGTTTTGAGGAATTGAAGCGACGATTGGTGTCCGCACCAGTTCTTGCTTTACCGTCTGGATCGGATAGATTGGCAATATATAGCGATGCCTCGCTTAAAGGGCTAGGCTGAGTGTTGATGCAAAATGATAAGGTTATATCTTATGCATCTAGGCAGTTGAAAGTATATGAGGAGAATTACCAGACCCATGATTTGGAGTTAGCGGCAGTAGTATTTGCCTTGAAAATTTGGACATTATTTGTATGGCGTGAAATGCCAGATTTTTACAGATCACAAGAGCCTTAAGTACATCTTCACGCAGAAGGAATTGAATATGAGACAACGGAGGTGGTTAGAACTTCTCAAGGATTACGACTGTGAAATATTGTATCATCCTGGGAAAGCCAACAAGGTGGCAGATGCCTTGAGTAGGAAGAATCACGGAATGTTGGCGACGTTGACCTCTAAGGGGGTAAGCATATGGAAGGATGTCAAGGAGATGAACTTGATAGTAAAAGTAAACGGGTATTTGGCTCGACTGACGTTACAACCTGCATTGTTGGGCAGAATTAAGGAGGCACAAGAATTAGACGAGGAGAGAGAAGCTCTAATCGGAAATGGGCAAGCAAAGGATCTTCACATGGGTGAAGATGGAATTCTGAGATACCAAAAGAGAGTATGGGTGCCAAATAATGATGAAATTAAGAGAGAGATACTGAGAGAAACTCATTGTCCGAAGTTCTCTGTATATCCGGGGAGTACCAAAATGTATAGGGATCTAAAGGAGTCATACTGGTGGAATTCGCATACAACAACAGCTTTTACGCAAGCATTGGGATGGCCCCATATGAAGCGTTGTATGGAAGGAAGTGTAGATCACCGGCGTGTTGGGATGAAGTCGGTGAGAGGAAGTTAAGTGGACCGGAACTCGTACAAGTCACGGCGGATAAGGTACAACAGATTCGAAAGTGGCTACAGACTGCGCAAAGTAGGCAGAAATCTTACGCAGACAATAGAAGGCGAGAACTGGAGTTTCAACCAGGGGATCGAGTATTCCTAAAGATATCACACGAAGGGAGTTATGCGTTTTGGGATTAAGGGAAAGTTAAGTCCACGATATGTGGGACCGTTCGAAATTCTTGATAAGATCGGGGAAGTGGCTTATCGATTGGCGTTACCGCCGGTATTAGCGGGAGTGCATAATGTGTTCCATGTCTCCATGCTAAGGAAGTATATTCATGATCCGAGTCATGTGATTGAATACAAGCAGTTAAGAGTTCGGGCAGATTTGACGTACGATGAACGACCAATCAAGATCGTCGACAGAAAAGACGAGGTCATAAGAAAGCGTACGGTTCCCTATGTAAAAGTGCAATGGAGCAATCACTCAGAAAGAGAAGCGACATGGGAACAAGAAAGTGAAATGCGCGAATTGTACCCGGACCTCTTCTCGGATTAAGAATTTTCAAAGTTTGAGGACAAACTTCTTTTAAGGGGGTAAGAATGTAATAACCGGAATTTAATTTATTTATTTATATTATTTTCGGTTTTGTTAAACTAATTAAATGATAATTAGAATTATAAAGTAACTTAAAGAAGTGGGCCCAAGGAATTTGGATTGGCCCAATATTTGTATTAGTAAACCCAACCCAATTAGGAATCAACCCAAGGTATAAATTAATGAGTTAGTCAACTTAGGAATTCATTATTATCATAAACAAAAAAAAAAAAGAAAAGAAAAACAAACCCTAGTTCTAAGTGTAGCCGCCGGCCGAGCATAAGGAGGGGGGAGAAGGGATTTTCCGGCCATTGTTTTGGAGATACAATCCGATCATTCTCAAGGTAATGCTAAATCCTACTCTCCAAAATTTATTTCATTGATTTTGGATTATTAAAACTTAATCTACGCATGATTTAAGAATATGAACATTAGGGTTTTGCATGATAGTAATTATTGGTAAAATCCTAAAGGGAAAATTGATTTAATCAAGTTGCTATGGTGAATTAGTGATCTTCATGCCTAACGTTATTTTTAAGATTGATTTATGATCATGATTCAAATTGATTTATATTATGTAGTGCTTGGGAATTTAACATATAAATCATTGAGGTCGAATTGGGTTTATCAAAAGAAGAAAAAAATTATGGATTTCCCCAAGAACTAGTTTCGGCCGAATGGCCTAGATCATTGAAAATTTATTTTGTTGATTTAATTGATCCTCGTTAAGTGTATTGTAAATAATATTGATGTTTGGGAAATTAGAAAAATTTAAAGAACTAGAAAATTGATCAAATCAAGGGATTTTAGGTCATGCATGTCTCGGCAATGGTAGTGAATTATGGGTGTTGAATTCGATTTGAAGATGTTAAGAATTGGGACGGAAAGTTAGTGTTTCCGTTAAGTTTCTAATGGAAAGAAAACAAAAATCGTTGAAAGGATTGTTAACAAGTTAGAAAAGTAACTTGAGGAAATAGAATAAACACTTGGGAGACCTTGAAGGTTAAAAAGTTAACGAGAAAGGAAAAGATTAGAAGTTTCAGTTAGGTTCCTAACGAAAAAGGACTAAACTGAAAGGAATTAAAGTTAGAAGGAATAAAAAGGAAACTTTTGAAGTTAGAGGGGCCTAAGTGATTGAAAAGAGAAACTTAGGGGACCTTATGAACAAAACCAAAGTAAAAGGACCTTTCTGTAATTAAAGGAAAGTGAAGGACTGAATTGTAATTAATCCAAAGTTGAAGGACCAATTTACAATTAAACTAAAGTTGAAGGACTAATCTGCAATTAATCCAAGGTTGAAAGACTAAATTGTAATTAACCCAAAGTCAGAGGACTTAATTGCAATTGTATCAAAGTTAAAAGACTGACTCGTAAATCAAAGTCAGAAACTTAAACGTAAGAAAAGAAGTAACGAAGTAAAGAAGTTAAAACGCATCTCTCAGTTAACTAAGTAGAAATAGTTAACAATGTTGAGAGTACTAAAGTAAATTACTCCGTGCTTTGTAGATTTGCACAGAGAGGAGATTGCGAGGAAAAGCAATTCAGGTAAGGGATTACGTTCCTTACAGTATTTGAACTCCTGTTTATTGGAATTCGGTATTTCTTTCTAAAGACAGCTATCAGTATGGCATGATAGTATTTGAATGAACTCTGCGTTATTAAACGTTCCTTGAAATAATCTATACTTAGTGATGTCCCCATCGATCTACTAAGTATCGAAGTTTGAAACTTGTATCACATACTTGTACCATGGTATGTTCTAATTTTAACTTGTAAGTTAACTACTTACTTGTTAAGGCATCCAATGTCCAGTTAGAAAAGACATTGACGGACAGTCCAGTTAGAAAAGACTCGTCCTTAAACTAGGGATTGCATGAGTGATCACATGCCTTCTCTCAGGAATTGTCTGATTACAAGGATGATTCTAGACCCCGAGCATATGTGTGTGGATACCATATATGTTTCGACCCACACTATTGGCTGAAGAAGCTAGGTGTACAAATTGTACCTTTGGCATTGAGGTTATAATGTACGTTACCAAGGAATTGACGGAAACTTGAATGAATCCCTTTGGATTGTAGTGCCATAATCCTTTGAAAGTGAAATCTTAAAAGTAATAAGACTGTATTGTTCTGCAGCCTTGAATCCAAAAGTAACTGAACCTATCTTTGAAAAGTTATTCTAAGTATTCGTTCTGGTCGTCTCTCCTTAGTAACCGGAGAGGCCACGTATGAACTTACTGAGCATTCGTTCGCTCATCCCTTCTCTATAAATTTTGTTTTCAGGATTTAAGTAGAAGGACAAGACAGGGAAAGCAGCCGTAGGAAGACGGTGGATTGAAGATTCTTAATTTAGTAGTCTTAAGTACAATTATTTTGATGTAAGTTGAAGTACATTGATGGTTAGGGTTGTTACCTACCAAGACAAGTTTAAGTTACGCTTCCGCTATTGTTTTGAATTTATGGTTAAACAAGGGGCCGTTGTGAACCCTAAATTGAAGTATTTATTATTGTTATTTATTGATATTAAATGCCATTAAATGCTCAAGATACATTAAGAAAATTCGGGGTGTTACAAATGTTGTTTCAAAATTTACTTGCAATAGCTATGATAACTTAAAACGAATTAGTACTAATATTTTATTCCGAAAACAATCACAAGTCAAAATAGTCAAAATAGTAAGATACTTACACTTACGATAGCACACAAAGTAATTCATATCCAATGAGACAATAAATCAAAACAGAACCATTCCATGGAAGCATTGCATCCTCATTACTTGTTCCATTTTCATATTGACTAGTTAATCAAATGATATCTTATTATGATTCGTCAAACTAGATTCAAATCTGCCTAGGTTGAGGGGTAGGTCCAACTACATTATACCAACCTAGTCTTGATCGAACACTATTGGTAATCAATTTAGGGACCTTTCTGAATTAACTTCAATGGTTTCCGATTTATAAGTTCATACTAAAGACTTTTTTTTACTAGTATTTTTTTTCCACAAAACATAACTAACTACAAGTCTATCATAATTGAAAACATAAGACACTATTAGCATAAACGATTCACATATTTACATCATAAGGTAGATGACTGAACAAGTCACACAGCTTTGCAAGTTTTCAAAAGTTTTGGCATATATACCAATTACTAACTCGATTTCATACTTCTATCATTTCAAATAGGTAAGACTTAACTAATAGTAATAACGCGGAAAACATGTTTCATTTACTCATAGAGAGTCAAAAGTCAAACTTCATCATTCATAGTCGTATGACAAAAGAACAATTTCGTAGTAACATCTTAAGTATATCAATACCGATCCAATTGTTGTCAATACGTTTTATTGAATCACAAACTTAGCAATTTTTGTTAACCAAACTCGTACAATCACAATAGACCAGCATTTTCTTCTTCTTCTTCTTCTTCTTATTATTATTATTATTGTTATTATTATGTATTTTATAATAATTTATAATTGGTGTTTAGTAAGTTAAATTCTACGGAATATAAATTTGCGGAATTTATTCCTTTGAGGGAGTTATTACTTTCCTCAATTTTAGATACGTGGCGTTGTATCCAGATGTGTCTCAATAATTCGGATGAATTATTTTTAGAGAGGTTACTGGTTTCCAGCCTATATACCTTCATTAGGTTTGATAAAATCATAACCTAAAATTCTCTTTAAAGAATTTATTTGACAGCTAATAGTCAAATTATAAAGAGGACTTAATCCTGCTTGTTGTAATTCTTGAAAATCCCAATAAAGGAATTTTATAAGAATTTTATCTTGAGATTTGATAATCTCAGGAGTCTTTTGGAGTAAATAATTTAAATAAATTAAATTATCTACATATCTCAAATTTTTAGATTCAACAATACACCAAGGTGTATTATCATTTTTAGCATTTATGCTCATGATTTAATTTTCTATTTAACGGAAAATTTATAATTTTGTGTTTACAGGAATAGTGTCTTTAGTACTGAATTATGTAATCATGGATGAGATATTATGTATAAAAAGATGGTAAAAAGCTGTTATACCTTTCTTGAGTGTCTTCTTGTCAGTTCTGCCAATCCTTTGTCAACCTCTTGGCCTATTTCCCCTCAACGACCTTCTGTCTAAACTGGGTACTTCCGGGCACGGCTATTCAGACTATGGACTCCAGGCTTAAACTGAACACTAACTAATGTAGACAAACAAGGTATATAACAAGGCTTTTTATTCCAAACTTTTTAATACATAATCCTTCTCAGGCACATTTTTTACATAATCTTTCCTATTCTACTATCCCTGTTTGGGATTTACTCACTCATGGATAATCGTTTTCTTCTCTCTTTTTCTCTCTCTCGGATTTTGAGTTTGTCTTCCCCCCCCCTTTTTTTTAAAAACCAAACTCTCCTTATATAATGAAGAGGATCTTACAGATAGGAGTATTTTTTGTCACTGCTGACGTTTGAGATGCCTTACTTTTTTCAAAGTAGTAGGTCCCCGAAAAATGACTTCTCTGGTGGAGAATCTTTTTCTTTATGGCCGCCTTTGTCTTCTAGCTTCGGCTGCTTATGAGTGGAGGGTCCACTGTCTTCTTTATCACACAAGTTGCAATAATGCTGGGTCTTCTTTCGAATGGTAGGGCATATGCGCTTGTCGTGATACGGAAAATTTTGTCCCGTGACAAAACTTTGTTGAAAAGAAAGAATCTTTTCTTCGTCATTTTTGCTGAGTTGTCTATTACTTTGTGAAAAGATGAGGGAAGTGGCTCCTACATAGTTTACAAAGATTTTGTCATCTCGGCTAAAGCTGAATGCTTTGTCTAGAAACTCTTCAAGCTTCTTTATCCCCAATGGTCTGATGTCGTTTTTGGTTAACTGACATCGAGCTGGAATGGAGGGAGTGTATTTCTCCCCATTGCTGTTTCCAATCTGTATAATACAGAAAGTTGGACATATAACTTCATCTTCATCGCCCCAAATGGGTATGGAACTGTGAATTTTTATGAAGATATCCTTGTCATTTTTCAAGACTTTTGCCTTAAAATTTTTTATAGCCTTGTAAATTTCTTTAGGAAATTGGCTAATTTCTTTAAGGTTTTGACTAGGATAGATCATTCTAATCAACCCATAAGAAAAGGCTTCAACCACTTGTTCAGGATATGCGCCTTTTAGAAAATTAAAAAGATGTAAATTTTTTCCATTTTTTGTGAAAAACTTTTCATCTATTAATTTCTCTTCTCCAGCCATTCTTGCATGTTGGTAGAGGTATTCAAATCCCTAAACAGTAATGTTTTCATTATTCATGGGACTTTCTTCTGAGCTTGGTACCCTTTGTGGAAGTTTTCCGAGAGTAATCTGGCTCTTTTTTGTAGAATGTTAAGCCGCAACATAAGTATTTGGCCTTAATCCTTCTGAGCTACATACAAGATGTAGTTCTGGCAATAACTGATTCCTGCAATAGATATTAGCGGCAGTTTTTGCTTCTAAAAAGTTTTTAAACTTTTTATATCTGATATTTGGAATACCATCAGTAGCTTTTTTCGTGATTTCCCAATTATCATAAATACCGGCATTAGGTCCGTTGAAAACGACATAGTACGGTTTTGAATTTTTGTTAGGGATTTGAATTCCCGAATATGACGTTTGACTGTCAGCGGATTTGACTCCGTCCTTTGGGATTTGAATTCCCCCATTAGGTCTGAGATTAATTAATTCTTTAATTGAATCTGCTGCTAATGTTAAGGAGGTTTGTACTTCATTCATGCTTTTTGGTAAAGCATCAACCTTTAACGGATTTGAGAGGTCTTTACCAGCTACCGTTTGGACTGGACTAGTTTCACTATTTTGCTTTTCAGCAGAGGGTGAAATATCCTCTTTATTTTCAGAACTCGAAGTTCCTACATGATCACTTTTACTTGTTAGGCAAGGGGATCTACCCTTATTTTGTTCAGATCTTACAAAGTTTAACTTGGCTCTTACAAGCTCTAGTTCTTGTAGCAGAAGTGCCTCGTGCTGTTCTAAGATTATTTCTTCGTCCATTTTGAAGAAATCCTGAAACATTATTTATTGTTGAATTCTCTTGTTAGAAAATCTGCAAGACAATTCTTTGTTCCTTCTAGGTATTCTACCTTGAAGCTATAATGAGATAGCCATTGTTGCCAACGACGAACTAATCTTCCTTGTTTATTATCTCCTTGAATTTTTAATTTAAGAAAATAACTAAAATTTTTGTTGTCTGTTCTGACAGTAAAAGTGATGGGTGTTAAATAAATAGAGAACTTATTTATTACCCTAATGACCGCCAAATATTCTTTTTCATTTGAATGATAATTTTTCTCAGCGGTTTTGAAGCTTCCTGAAGCATATCTGCAAATTAACTCATTTTCTGAGTTTTTTGTTTTTGCTTTTAAAACTCCTCCCCAATATTCATTGGAGGCATCAGTTTCTATAATTAGATCATCTTCTTGTAAAGGATGATATAATTTTGGAAAACTGTGAAGATTTTTCTTAATCTTTTTGATATAAGAAGAATCTTTTTCTGTCCATGCCCAAGGGACATCTTTTTTAAGTTTTGCCTGTAAAGGTGATCTTATCGAGGCTAACTTAGGAATGTAATCAGAAGCATAAGTTAAAATTCCAAGGAATCTTTGAAGCTGCTTCTTTTCTTCAATCTTATCTGGGAACTTGTGAATGTGTTCTAAGATATGATTCTGAGGACAGTGTTGTCCTTGCTCAATTTCTAATCCTAAGAAATTTATCCTAGTTTTGAAGAGCTGTGCTTTTTTCTTGGATAGAATTATACCCAAGGTTTCGCATTTTTTGAGAACAGCCGCTAGATGTACTAAGTGACTGTTTTCATCATTGCTGAAGATAAGAATATCATCAACATAAACATACAAAATTTTTCATAATCTCTGAAAGCATTTTGCATGTGTCTTTGAAATATGGAAGGTGCTTGTTTAAACCCAAAGGGTAAGACTTTCCATTGAAAATGTTCTTGAGGACATGTGAATGCAGTGAGTAACTGCGATTCATTGTCTAGCAGTACTTGCCAGAATCCTGATTTACAGTCTAAAGAACTATAAATCTTTTTTCCTCTTATTAGGGTTAGTAAACTATCCCTATTTAGAAGGTTATGACCGTCTCCGATAGTGAGATCATTCATACGCTTGTAGTTAACTACCATGCGCTTCTTTCCTCTTCTTCTTTCTGCTTCATTTTCAACTAAGAATGCAGGAGACATATGAGGAGACTTGCTAGGAATAATGATTTTTAAGTTCAATAATTCCTTGATTTGTTTCTCAAATTCTTCCACGTCTTGTGGACTGTATTTCATAGGTTTAACCTTACAAACACTTTTTGGATCTATAAGCTTGATACTCGCTTTCATCCATTGTTTGGTTTTTTGAGGATCCAAAGGATTTTCAGAACAAACTTTGTCTAAAAGATCATTTATATTTGACCTTTTTTCTAAATTTGTTTCAAAATCTTGTTGTTCGTTGAAAGCTTTTAACATCTCTCTCCCCCTTTCGAAAAGAAAACTTTTGAGGAGGTAATATTGACTGGTTCAATAGAGGATGCTGTGGAGTTTTTCTTCATGGATTCAAGAAATCCAGGAAAACCAACTCGTTCGGCTTTTCGAACATTTCTTATCCATACTTCTTCCTTGGCAGGAGTAGTAAAGATAATTCGATCCGTTAGCTGAGTAAACGGACTATATACGAGACAGAAGTTATTTCCTAAAAGGAAATCGATTCCCGTTTCTTGTTGATATATTGTTGGGATATGAAAGAAGGTGTCTGCCAAAAATGTATCTAGGTTTTTACAAACCTTGGTAATTGTAATGGAAGTTCCATTAGCAATTTTTACTTGAATGGGTCTTTCGGAATTAACCCAATGTTCCGAAGGGATTACATGTTTACTTGCTATACAGAGGCTGGCTCCTGTATCAACGTAGCAATGTAATCGAATCTTTTTATATCCTTTGAACACAATGGTTCCTTGAATATAAATTGATGAAGGATTAGTTATGTTAGGCATAATTAATTCTTCATTCATCATCACTAGAAATTTCTTCACTGGATTCTCCAGGATCTATTTCTATGATGTATATTTCTTCTTTCCCAAGATACTCATCTTCTACGGGTTCTAATCCTATGGAGATTATTTCCTGTAGAAACTTGACTTTTGGGAGTTTTGCTTTCTATTTGGACATTCATTGGCATAATGTCCTTCTTCGTTGCAGACCCAACATCTACAATTCTTTTTCCCTTTTGGACAAAACTTTTGATTGTTTTGTTTGAAGGGTTTTTTCTTTCTAAAATATTTTCCTGGTTTAAAAGGTTTCTTTTTCCTTTTATACCTATATTTTAGGAATTTCTTTTTTGTATTTTTCTTGTATGTTTGGGGCGTACATCCGTATGTATGCCTTTGTTCTACAAGTTTTGCACAACAAGTTTGACTAAACTTTTCAAACTGTTTTTGCTTTTTAGTTAAATCACAGATCTTAGAGATCTCTTCTTTAACTATTCTTTGTGCAAATGCTAAGCTGAATTGCGTAACATCTGACTTTTCTTTTTCAAATCTAGAAAGTGCTTGTATTCCTATAAGGGGAATCTTTCTAAGATAAGAAATGATGAAATTGTAATATTCGCCTTGATTTCCTGTGTTGAAAAGATGTTTTTCATAATCACAGTAAAATTGTTCTATCTGACAAATATCACAGATTTGCATATTGTTGAGAATGGTTCTTGCCTCTTCTCTGGATCTGTCTAGCTCTGTTTGGGCAGATAAAATGTTATCTATCCCTAAGAACATGACATAAATACCATTTAACACTTGGTTAAAGGCTGTTAAAGGACTTAACACTTGGTTAAAGGCTATAAAAAATTTTAATGCAAAAGTCTTGAAAAATGACAAGGATATCTTCATAAAAATTCACAGTTCCATACCCATTTGGGGCGATGAAGATGAAGTTATATGTCCAACTTTCTGTATTATACAGATTGGAAACAGCAATGGGTAGAAATACACTCCCTCCATTCCAGCTCGATGTCAGTTAACCAAAAACGACATCAGACCATTGGGGATAAAGAAGCTTGAAGAGTTTCAAGACAAAGCATTCAGCTTTAGCCGAGATGACAAAATCTTTGTAAAATATGTAGGAGCCACTTCCCTCATCTTTTCACAAAGTAATAGACAACTCAGCAAAAATGACGAAGAAAAGATTCTTTCTTTTCAACAAAGTTTTGTCACGGGACAAAATTTTCCGTATCACGACAAGCGCATATGCCCTACCATTCGAAAGAAGACCCAGCATTATTGCAACTTGTGTGATAAAGAAGACAGTGGACCCTCCACTCATAAGCAGCCGACGCTAGAAGACAAAGGCGGCCATAAAGAAAAAGATTCTCCACCAGAGAAGTCATTTTTCGGGGACCTACTACTTTGAAAAAAGTAAGGCATCTCAAACATCAGCAGTGACAAAAAATACTCCTATCTGTAAGATCCTCTTCATTATATAAGGAGAGTTTGGTTTTTAAAAAAAAGGGGGGGGGGGAAGAAAAACTCGAAATCCGAGAGAGAGAAAAAGAGAGAAGAAAACGATTATCCATGAGTGAGTAAATCCCAAACAGGGATAGTAGAATAGGAAAGATTATGTAAAAAAGTATGCCTGAGAAGGATTAAGTATTAAAAAGTTTGGAATAAAAAGCCTTGTTACATACCTTGTTTGTCTACCTTAGTTAGTGTTCAGTTTAAGCCTGGAGTCCATAGTCTGAATAGCCATGCCCGGAAGTACCCAGTTTAGACAGAAGGTCGTTGAGGGGAAATAGGCCAAGAGGTTGACAAAGGATTGGCAGAACTGACAAGAAGACACTCAAGAAAGGTATAACAGCTTTTTACCATCTTTTTATACATAATATCTCATCCATGATTACATAATTCAGTACTAAAGACACTATTCCTGTAAACACAAAATTATAAATTTTCCGTTAAATAGAAAATTAAATCATGAGCATAAATGCTAAAAATGATAATACACCTTGGTGTATTGTTGAATCTAAAAATTTGAGATATGTAGATAATTTAACTTATTTAAATTATTTACTCCAAAAGACTCCTGAGATTATCAAATCTCAAGATAAAATTCTTATAAAATTCCTTTATTGGGATTTTCAAGAATTACAACAAGCAGGATTAAGTCCTCTTTATAATTTGACTATTAGCTGTCAAATAAATTCTTTAAAGAGAATTTTAGGTTATGATTTTATCAAACCTAATGAAGGTATATAGGCTGGAAACCAGTAACCTCTCTAAAAATAATTCATCCGAATTATTGAGACACATCTGGATACAACGCCACGTATCTAAAATTGAGGAAAGTAATAACTCCCTCAAAGGAATAAATTCCGCAAATTTATATTCCGCAAATTTATGGATTGATCCAAAAAACCTGGTATCAGAGCCGGGAATATGTCTCAAGACATAGAAGTTAATTTAACTTCAGATGAAGAAATTCTTGATACCAATCAAGAAAATCTTCAGATTGAGTTTCATGAATCTAAAGAAGGATTCAATGGACAATTCTTGCTTAGTCAAGAAAAATTATCTCAGATAAATAAATCATGTTTATCTTTGAAGAAAGAAAGTATCTTTAGAATTCCAGCTTTAGATTTTCTAAAGAGGAAAAATAATATCTACTACTTTGTTAGCACAAAGGAGTTACATATAGATATTAAAGATACTAAAGGAATGGTTTATTTACCTCTAATTACTAGAGAAGAAATAAATAAACAACTCCTAAAAATAAGCTCAAAAGTTAGACCTACTATAAGTACGGTTCATCTAGGAGCAATAAAAATCTTGTTGAAATCTGAATTCCAAGAAGGAATAGACAGTCCAATAAAGATGGCTCTTATTGATAATAGAATCAATGATAGAAAATACTGCATCTTAGGAGCAGCTAGAGGAAATTTGGCATATAGAAAATTCATGTTTTCTGTATATCCAAAATTCGAAATAAGTCTAAATACAAAAAATTTAGACCAAGTATTATCCTTTGTACATGAGTTCGAAAGGAAAAATCTTATGAATAAGGGAGACAAAGTTATTAGTCTCACTTATTTAGTTGCCTATGCTCTTACCAATAGTGTACATAGCATAGAATACAAGAAAAAAGAATACATAGAACTGGAAGATGTATTCTCAGAAATAGGAAAGATTGAAGAAAAAACATTTTCTCCAATAGAGCCTCCTATTAATTCTTGGGCTATCAACATAGCTAAGAATAAACCCAGACTAGGTGAAAGATCTAGAGTCAGCATTTCTAAAAACAATTTAGAAATCGGAAGTTCTTCAAATAATAAATTTGAAGAAAGAAGCGACAGAGATCTTTTGAGATCCATGTCAAAAAGGATAGAAAGTTTGGCACAAAAACTAGAAAATGATAGTCAAATGTCAAACTCCTTTTGATTAATGGCTAACGTAGTTCAGATAGAACTAGAAAAGTCATCAAGCCTTTATTAAGAGAAATCTTAAAAAAGCTTGAAGCTGAACCTTCTACAGCAGAAATCGTAGAAGTCGCAGCAGCAAAAATCATTTCTGAAATAAAGAAATGCGATTGCAATAAAGAAGTTTTTAATTTATTGCAAAAACAAGACAATACTAATATAGTTGAAAGGAAAGAGAATCCTGGAAAGCTTTATCAGTATAGCTATCCCAACAACAGTGTGGGAAATGAAGAATTAGGAACAGGAAAGAACCCTCATAGTCTAACCTGGCCTCCTAAAATCTGATGGATATCCTCAAAATTATAGAAAATTTTTATTGGGATACCCTCAATCAAGAATCTCTTACTGATTCCTTATCAGCTAAGAAATTCGAAAAAGCCTTAATTCTTCTAGAACTAGAGCAAGATGAAGCCTCCAAGTTAATAGAAGAAGATAAGAGCTTACGTACTCTTTTCAGAGAACCACACTATCTAAACCTTCTTGAAACATCAGAAAGTTCAGAAAGTGAGGAAACATCAAGTTTATCATCTAACGATGATGATACCTTAAGCCTTCAGAGTACCATGGAAAATGTAAAAATTGGAAATACTACTCAAGAAGATATAAAGTATCAACCAGAAAATCCTCAGCCTGGTCAAGGATCTGGTAATACTGACAGTGAAAGGAAAAGGAAAAGATTACAAAATGATTTTTATCCTCCGACCACTGAATTCAAGTTAAGTCAATCTCCTTACGGATCTAACACTTTGTTTTTAGATTGTCAGAAGGATAGAAAATATCTCATAGATAATTGGGCAAAAGAGATGAGTTTGATAAGTCAAACAAACCCCATCTATCCTAGTCAAAACCTTAAAGAAATTAGCCAATTTCCTAAAGAAATTTACAAGGCTATAAAAAATTTTAAGGCAAAAGTCTTGAAAAATGACAAGGATATCTTCATAAAAATTCACAGTTCCATACCCATTTGGGGCGATGAAGATGAAGTTATATGTCCAACTTTCTGTATTATACAGATTGGAAACAGCAATGGGGAGAAATACACTCCCTCCATTCCAGCTCGATGTCAGTTAACCAAAAACGACATCAGACCATTGGGGATAAAGAAGCTTGAAGAGTTTCTAGACAAAGCATTCAGCTTTAGCAGAGATGACAAAATCTTTGTAAAATATGTAGGAGCCACTTCCCTCATCTTTTCACAAAGTAATAGACAACTCAGCAAAATGACAAAGAAAAGATTCTTTCTTTTCAACAAAGTTTGTCACGGGACAAAATTTTCCGTATCACGACAAGCGCATATGCCCTACCATTCGAAAGAAGACCAGTATTATTGCAACTTGTGTCATAAAGAAGACAGTGGACCCTCCACTCATAAGCAGTCGACGCTAGAAGACAAAGGCGGAAAAGAAAAAGATTCTCCACCAGAGAAGTCATTTTTCGGGGACCTACTACTTTGAAAAAGTAAGGCATCTCAAATGTCAGCAGTGACAAAAAATACTCCTATCTGTAGATCCTCTTCATTATAAAGGAGAGTTTGGTTTTTAAAAAAAAGGGGGGGGGGA
>JAOWBW010002640.1:0-62744 GCA_026119855.1 Campanula takesimana | reverse complement strand
ATTGCATATATGATAGGATACAATCTATAATGAGAAATATTGGATTTCTTATTAAAGAAAGTATAAGAGGTAAGTTATTGGAATGGTATATTACTTCCTATCAAAATGCAATGTCCGCTCCATTTTAGATTAATGGCCTGGAGTCATAAAATCTAAAAGCAATCCATGTATATTAATCAAGTTTGGAACTTGATCTTTCTAACCTAAGGTGTAAAAAAACCAAAGGATGGAATCAGTTTTCTTGGAGAAAAATAACATGGGTAGCAAAGGAACATACTAATTAAGCAAGTTTAAATGTGAAAGGTTGACTCATATTTTGACTATGATAAACTTTCTCACTTGAAGTCATGCTTTAAGTTATTAGAATTCTCATTGTCATATCTTCATATTTGGAATATGAAATTTTGACAAATGGATATCAAAACAGCGTTTCTTAACAGGAACTCACTTAGGATGTATTGATACAACCTAAAGGTTTGATAGTCTAGAAATTCTAATAAAGTATGTATGTTGCGGAAATCCATGAGATGGATTGAAGCAAGCTTCTTGGAGTTGAAACAATCATTTTGATGGAGCGTTCAAATCGTTTGAGATTCATCAATAATGAGACTTGTGTTTGCTAAGAAATTAGTGGGAGCATAGTCTAATTCCTAGTCTTAAATATATGTCTAACATATAGTTCATTTGAAAGAGTTTCTTAATGAAAGGACTTAGGAATATGCCGCTTATATCCTTGAATTAATATCTATTGATATTAATCTAGGAAGTTGATTGGTTTGTGTAAGTACTTATGGAGACAATGTACTGAATTGTCATTATGCAAGACTCTTGGAGAAGACTTGCGAAGTTGTCTAATGACAGTGTTCTTGGCAAGACTTAGTCTTAGTGGAAGACTAATGAGCAAAAATACATTATTAGGATTCCATATGCTTCGCAATTGGATCTATCATGAATGTCATATTATACTTAGACGGTATAACTCGTATACTTGGAGTATGATGAGAACATACTAATCGTATCCTAGTGAAAGTCATTAGATAATGATCAAGAATATCCTTGTGTACTTGAGAAGAACTAAGGATGCATTCTTGATGGTTGTTGGAATGGGAGATGATCTAGTAATGGTTACATAGATACATGCTTCCACATCGACAAGGGTAATTTAAATCGCAGTATAAACATCATGTTTAAAAATAAGTGCTATTAGTTGGAATAGTTCCAAGCAAATACACTATAATTTATTCTACAATAAAATTGAGTATTTGGTTACAAGAGTTGTAGCTAATAGAGTTGTTTGAATATAGATGTTATTAGTAAAACTAGAAATAGTTTATAGTGATACTAATCCAATGGACCTTGTTGTGAAATAACGTTTATTGCACAAGCTAAGGTGCCAAGGGCTCATCTATGATCCAAACACGGGCTCAGACGTTTCCATCTCTACGAGAAATCGTTGACATGGAAGTGTCAAAATATGCAAAATACCTTATGATGATAACAAAGACAATCATCTTACATGTGCTCACTTGCAAAATGATGGAGATCATAACTTAGCTCAATGGGTATTGGAACACGTTGATTGGGCCTAGTGCAAGTGGGAGTGTTGGAATTATGCTCTAGGCCCTTAGAAAGGGCATTACGTTACATCATTTGTTTTGGAGATAACAACCTTGGGTTATATATGTTTTACATGTTTATTATAATAATCCCCGTCCCTAGAACTTAGAAGAACTAGTATAAGTTTAATTGATGATCATGTGATGATCATGTGTATTAGATACAGATTAAGCTTATGGGTACATGTTGGTGACCATGTACTGGACATGACCCACCTATGAGATTTATGTCATGGTCAAATGTCATAATTAAATCTCATAATAGTTATATCATTGATATCCTTAGACCTGAGATATTACAGTCTTCCACATGATGAACATTATGTTTGACGTACTCAAACTGTCACTCCTAACCGCGGTGGTTATAAAGGCTACGATTGGCATAATCGGATTCATGTAGGGAAAGGTAATAAGTCAATATGGATTTGCCCTCTCTCTCAAGAGAGATATCTGCTTAGGCCTCTCGTAGAGTGAGATTGATGAAATGCGTGGCCGCGCTCAAATGAATTGATGAGATCAATACCATTTGCTCTTATCATCTACTCAAGATCGAGAAAGCATTGAACAATATAAGTTGACATGGACCATGACTTATGTTCAATATGATATCGTGAGACAAAGGATTGTGATATATTCTATTGAGGATTACGAACTTCTTTAAGTTATATTAATTGGGTAGTCTCCTAGAGTCCGCTCATGATTTATGAGTTTGACCTTGGTTGGACTCATTGCCAACTTAATATAATCCTATGGGGTCACACACAAAAGAACGAATTGTTTAAAAGGCTAAAAATGACTTTTTGCTGGTGCTCGGCGAGCACCTCAAAGGACTCGGCCGAGCATGAGAAACAGTACATGTGGGTGCTAAATACCGAGTTTGGAGCAAAATCTGTTTCCAAAATTGATTTCGTATTTTGAAGTTTAGAAAACGTTTGTATTTCTAATGGGGTATATTAGCTATGATTTAGAAGAATCGTCTCACTAATATCATATAGCCTTTGAAGATTAGAAAAGCGTGTTTCTAATGGGTCTAGCAATCCAGATCTAGAATCGTTCTAGATATTCGTTCGCGTGTGGATAAACATAGAGGCGGTCCTTCAAAGTTTCGTGATCCAAGTATTACGGTCGTTCCTGCGTTCGTGATTCGAAGAAGCGCGAAGAACAAAGATTGAAGATCTCAGAATTTTAAAGCTCCGTCACGGTTAGTGTTCTAAATTCATCCTCGTATTAATTTAATCATCGTGATCGGATCTCGGCTTTTGGGTTTTAATTCCGCTGCGCATGTTTGCTCAAAACCCAACACGCGCCCCCTCCCATTTTGGGCCAAATCCCATATTTCTTCTTTAGTTCAATTTTACTCCTTCCGTCCACAAGTATAACATATATACCACACAACATTAACAACTTACTTTAAGGTTACAAATTGGGTTTCCAAACCATTCCCATATTCAGCAAAAAACCAATTCTATATACTCACTTTGTCCCAAAATTACAAGTATAGCAAATATTACCAAATCACAAATTAACAAGTAGAAGTATCAAATATAAATATAATTTTTCTAATATACCAATATACTCATTTAGGAATACTTTCATACATTTTCCCCTCCCAAGATTAATAGTATAATTTTATAATATACTTATTTAACATTTAATTCAAGTTAATATTTTACCATCCCACAAATAGGAGTATACTTTCACACACTTATATACTAACATTTTCACAATATAAACATACTCCATATACTCCCTTGCATACAAACCAAGTCACTTACCCAGTATAATTATACTCCCTTTGTCCCAAATAAACAAGTATCACAAATAAATTCATTTCACAATAATTTCACCACATATCACACATATAGCAAATATATGACCATTTTACTATTTAAGGGGAATTAGTAACTTACCTATTTCCGAAAAAGTATCGCAGAAATATGTTTTGTTCGGGTAGAAATGACCTGCTTAACGCCCTGATCATTTTATATAATTAGTTTTTAAACGGGTAAGTAAATAAAAAGAATTAAATCGAAATGGGTTGAACTACTTTTTCTTCGATGAACACAGAGGGAGTAATGAAAAGAAAGAATTGAATGTTGCACGCAGAGAGAGAGAGAGGTGAGGGATAGAATGCTTTTGATATTTTCAAACTTTTCACTTTGGTCCTTCCACTTTCATTTTGAGCAAATAAGCCCCTGAACTTTAAAGTTACACTTTGGACCCTAAAGTTTCAACTAACTCATTTATTCCTTTTAACAAAATTTCTACTAACACTTTAACTAACTCATATGCTCAAATACTATATGCAAGTCATAAAAATATTTTCTAACACATAAAATGCACACTTAAGTCAAATAAAAATCCCCAAAAATATAAAATAAATAGGAACGGGTTTTGGGGTCGTTACATTAACCCATTTAAATTATACTATACATTGGATGTATAAAGAAGGTTGTATAATTTAGTGGGAGTATTTTTTTTTTTTGAAAAATACATTGTTAATTTCTTTAATGAAAATTGGTACTTATTAAATTTTGGAAATTTTGCATAGTTGTAGATAATGACTAACTACACTCAATCAATTTCGTTGGGATCGATCCTTGAGAAGGATAAGCTTCAAGAGAATGGTACTAACTTTATAGATTGGATCCGTAGCCTAAGAATTATTCTAAGGCAAGAAGATAAGTTGTACATTCTCGATGGGTTACTTCCTGCTGAACCAGAACCTACTGCCCCTAGGGCAGAAAGAGACAGTTACAAGAAACATCGTAATGATTCTAGAGATGTAAGTTGTCTTATGCTTGCTACTATGTGCTCAAAACTCCAACAAAGTTTGGAACATTTGGAAGCCTATGAGATAGGCGTGGAGTTAAAAGCAATGTTTCAAGAGCAAGCTAGGTAAGAGAGGTACAAGACCATTGTTGCATTCACTTCTTGCAAAATGAGTGAAGGGCAACAAGTGAGTCCTCACATGCTTAAATTGAAAGGTTATGTGGAGCATCTTGAGAAACTTGGCTATCCAATCCCATTGGAGCTAGCCACAGATCTCATTCTTAATTCATTGCCTAAAAGTTATAATCAGTTTGTGATGAATTATAACATGCATGGAATGGATAAGAATCTCTCCGAGTTACATGGGATGCTTAAAACTGCAGAGATGAAGATTGTGGAGAAAGGTTCTCCTGTGCTCTTGGTTCATGATGGGAAGAAGGCTGGTGCCAAAGGAAAGGGTAAGGCAAAAGTTGTCAAACCAAGATAAGCAAGGCAAGGTTGCCAAGGCTTCTGAGGGAAAACCCGATTCACAAAAGGATGCATCTGTTTCCATTGTCAAGAAATTGGTCATTGGAAACGTAATTGTAAGCTTTCTTGGAAGAGTAAAAGAAGAAGAAGGGCAACAAGGCTGCGTCGACTTCAGGTATCTATATGATAGATATTCTCTTTTCTACTACTGATTCTTGGGTATTGGATACCGGATGTGGTTCTCACATTTGTTTAAATGTGCAGGGACTAAAGAATAGGAGACTACTTAAAGAGGGTGAAGTAGACCTACGCGTGGGGAATGGAGCAAGAGTTGCTGCATTAGCCGTAGGGACTTATGAAGTCACTTTACCTTCCAGTTTAATACTTGTTTTGAACAATTTCTTTTATGTACCGGATTTAAGTAGAAATATTATTTCAATTTCTTGTTTGGATAATGAAGGTTTTAAGTTTCTTATTGAGAATAAGAAATTTTCTATTTATTTAAATGATGTGCTTTATGGTATTGCTAATTCATGTAATGGCCTTTATGTCTTGGATGTCAAGAATGAAAATAATGAAAATGTCTATCATATAAATAAGAAATCTAAACCTAATGATCTAAATCATTCTTATTTTGTGGCATTTCCGTCTTGGTCATATTAATGAGAAGCGTATCTCAAAACTCCATGGGGACGGTCTCTTATGTTCATATGACCTTGGGTCATATGACACTTGTGAGTCGTGTTTTCATGGAAAAATGACTAAGACACCTTTTACCAAGCTAGGTGAAAGGGCAAGCGACTTATTGGGGTTGATACATTCCGATGTATGCGGACCATTAAGTAGCAATGCTAGGGGAGGATTTCAATACTTCATAACCTTCACTGTTGATTATAGTAGATTTGGGTATGTTTACCTAATGAAACATAAAAGTGAAGCATTTGAGATATTTAGAATATTTCAAAATGAAGTAGAAAAACAACTTGGCAAAACTATTATGGCACTTCGATCGGATCGATGTGGAGAATACTTGAGTCATGAATTTGATGATCATCTAAATAATTGTGGAATAATTTCACAATTGACTCCACCCGGAACACCACAATGGAATGGTGTGTCCGAGAGGAGGAAGCGGACCTTGTTAGACATGGTTTGATCAATGATGAGTCAAGTTGATCTTCCAATATCCTTTTGGGGTTACGCTCTAGAAACCGCTGCTTTCACACTAAATCAAGTTCCAACTAAATCGGTTCCAAAGACTCCATATGAGGTGTGGAGCGGAAAGAAACCTAGTTTGTCTTCATGAAGATTTGGGGTTGTGAAGCTTTTGTCAAAAGAGTTGTCTCCGACAAACTAGCACACAAATCTGATAAATGTATTTCGTGGGATATCCTAAGGAAACTAAAGGATATTACTTTTACAACCGAGAGGACAACAAAGTGTTTGTTGCCCGAACTGGTGTCTTTCTAGAGAAACAGTTTCTCTCCAAAGAAATCAGTGGGACTAAAATAAATATTGAAGAAATTCGAGACCCAGAAAACAACATTGAACCAATAGTGGAACAAGAACAAGAACCACAAGGAGTTATGGAACCTGTTCAAAATACACAAGCAACTCGCAGATCTAGTAGGTTACGATCCGAGCCCGAGAGATATGGATTTCTCATAACGGATAGTAATGAGGTGGAAATCATTGAGAATGATGAACCGACAACCTATCAAGAGGCAATGTCTTCTCCTGATTCGGATAAGTGGCTTGGAGCCATGGAATCTGAATTGCAATCCATGCAAGACAATCAAGTTTGGAATTTGATTGATGCACTCGAAGGTGTAAAAACCATAGGATGCAAATGGGTCTTCAAGAAGAAGACTGACATGGATGGGAAGGTGCATACTTACAAAGCTAGACTTGTAGCGAAAGGTATAGGCAAGTTCATGGTATTGACTATGATGAAACCTTTTCACTCGTAGCAATGATCAAGTCTATAAGAATTTGCTTGCCATTGCCGCATATCATGACAATGAAATATGGCAAATGGATGTCAAAACCGCTTTCCTAAATGGAAAACTACAAAAGGATGTGTATATGACACAACCAGAAGGTTTTGAACAGAATTCTAAGGTACGCAAATTGCAGAAATCCATTTATGGATTGAAGCAAGTTCTAGGAGTTGGAATCTCTGTTTTGATGAATCGGTCAAAGAGTTTGGTTTCATCAAGAACGAAGATGAGCCTTGTGTATACAAGAAGATTAGTGGGAGCATAGTGCTATTCCTGATTTTATATGTGGATGACATATTACTCATTGGAAACGACATTCCTACACTTCAGTCCGTAAAGACTTGGTTGGGAAAGTGTTTCGCAATGAAAGATATGGGTGAAGCCGCATATATACTTGGCATTAAGATCTATAGAGATAGATCAAGGAAGCTACTTTGTTTAAGCCAAAGTATATGCATTGACAAGGTCATTAGAAGATTCCGTATGGAAAATTCTAAAAGAGGTACCTTGCTAGTGTTACATGGAGTTTCTCTAAGCAAGAATCAATGTCCTAAGACAAAAGATGAACGTGAGAAAATGAATGATGTTCTATATGCTTCGGCAATTGGGTCCATCATGTATGCCATGATTTGTACTAGGCCGGATGTATCTTATGCTTTGAGCATGACAAGTAGATACCAATACGAACTCGGAGATAATCACTAGGTGGCTGTAAAAGCGATTCTTAAGTACTAGAGAAGGACTAAAGACTCATTTTTGGTCTATGGAGGAATAGAAGATGATCTCGTTGTAAATACTTAAACGGATGCAAGCTTCCAAACCGACAGAGATGACAGTTGATCACAATCGGGTTTTGTGTTTATGTTAAATGGTGGAGCTGTAAGCTGGAAGAGTTCCAAGCAGAGTACAACCGCTGATTCTACAATGGAAGATGAGTATATTGTTGCATCGGATGCTGCAAAGGAAGCTGTTTGGATTAAGAAGTTTATCACTGAAATTGAAGTGGTTCCTAGTATTGCTAATCCAATAGACCTTTATTTTGATAATAATTGTGCTATTGCTCAAGAAAAGGAACCAAGGGCACATCAAAAATCCCAACGCATACTTAGGCGTTGCCATGTCATTCGAGAAATCATTGACAGAGGTGACGTGAATATATGCAAAGTACCTACTGATGACAATGTCGTGGACCCGCTAACAAAGGGACTTCATAAGCTAAACATGAAGGTCATGTTAGGTCCATGGGTATTAGATACATGGGAGATTGGGCCTAGGTCAACTGGGAGATTGTTGGTAGTGGTGCCCTAGGCACGTTTAATAAACGTTGTAATTTTTATCACTTATTTCATATCAATAAAGAGATGTTTTGATTATTATTGTTGTTCATGTTTACTTATAATAATCTCCGTCCCTAGTACTTGTTAAGCACTAGTATAAAGGCTAAATGATCATGGGATGATCATGTTAGATTTATGGGTACTTGTTTGGAACAAGGTACTGGACATGACCCGCTGTATGAGATTTATGTCATGGTCCATGTCATACATATATCTCATATTAGTTATGTCATTCGAATCCTTAGACATGAAGTTATTATAGTCTTTCACTTGATGAACATTATGTTTGACATATTCAAACGCTACCTTTAACCGGGCAGTTATAAAGTGTATGATTGGCATAATCGGATTCACGTAGGGAAGAATAATAAGCTAAATGGATTTGTTCCTCTTCGGATAGATCTCAAGATTAGGCCTCTCGTAGGAATGATGTTGATGAAAATGTTCGGCCGGGCTCATATGAATTGATTAGATTAATGTCATTTAGATTATCAACATATTCAGAATCGAGAAAGTATTGAACAAAAACAAGTTGACCGTTGACCATGACTTGTGTTCAATGAGATCGTGGACAAAGGGATTGTGACATATTATAAAGGAATGCGAACTTTTATCTAGTTATACTATTTGGGTAGGTATGATGGTTTGCTAGAACCTAATCATATCTTATGGATTCATGTTTGAACCCATTGCCAACTTAGTATAATCCTAGAGGGTCACACACAATAGAACGAATCCTAAAAGGACTATATTGGAAAATTAAGGCTCTCTGATCCTGGTGTGCAACCGCACAAACCAGGCTGGGCGGCCGCACATGTTTTGGGCGACCGTACACCTGATTTTGGGTTGCCGCACAGTGAGTCAGGACAGATTTCCTGATTGATTAGGAAAAGGATTTTGGACGGGTTTTGACACACGTTTCCTATTTGGAATATGTCTAACTTGTATATAAACAGCCAAATTCGGGCCATAACAATCCCTAGATTTTATGCAAGTCTCCAAAGAGTTTGAGAGAGTTTTATTTTGTTCTAAGACATCCTAGATTGAAGAACAAAATAATACACAAAATAATACTCCATATATTTCATATTAATTGTGAAAATGTGTTTCACAATTTTGGTCTAGCAACCAGATCAGTGTTCTTGATATTCGTTCAAGGTGTGGATACCGCTAGAGGGTGAAGCTCATCATCTTCAAAGTTCGTGTTCTTACTTGTTCGTGATTAAAGTTTCAATTTCTCCACCAAGATCAAAGACCAAATTCAAAGTCATCAAGGGTTAGTTTTTTTAGTATTCATATTGCAAGTATTTGATTTAATCATATGAATGGATCTATGGGCTTTGGGTTTCATAAATTTTAAATGCTATTTTCCGCTACGCATGTTACTTGGAAACCCAACATTGATGATCATGGTGATTGGATCACCAAGAACACCAAACCCTAATTGAATCGGGAAAAAACAATTTTGAGACAGATTTTGAATTTTTCAGTGGGTCCGACCGGACCCTTTGTTCTGGCGCGGGCGGGGTTTGGGGTTTGGGTTGGATTTAGGGTTTAAATTTCCTATTTGTTTTAGTCTTATGAATTCTAAACTTGGATCGTGTTTTTGATGGCTAGCCTACGTTCTCGAGACTGTGTTTCCCAAAATTGATCGCAATCAAAGAAAAGGAAGTTAGAATTTTGAAGAGTTCATAATTGCTAAAATTGAGAAACAAAGTTCTTGATTCAAGTTTGGAGATCCATGTGGAATTGTGAATGCAATTGACCTACGTTCATCGAGACCATCTATTGCTTAGTTTCGGCCACATAGACTACTTTCTTGGTTTCTTGAATTAGTGCGGAATTGTGGTTGCCTATGGCTTAGTTCGGCCGCACTTCTTGTTGTCTTGATTTGTAGATGATAACCAAAGTTAAAATAGTCCTCATCCTCATAATTATAGAGAACTAATGACACATAAATATTATGCTTAAATAATAGAGATTAATTTAGTGACTAAACTTGATGCTCAACATGTTTATCTTATGTGCTCATATATGTGTTGTATGCTATATGGTGATGAACCTTCTTTGAAATTTTAAGTCCTTTTGCCATGCCATGATTAACACACTTGTAAGTACATGGGTTATTTTGTGTGGGCTCGCCAAAGCGAGGTGCATTGATTTTATCCATGTATGAGCAAGATGAGTGAATAAGAGTTTCCTATGCGTTTAAAATGGTTGGACTTAATTAGGCGTCAAAACAGTTTTGGGCCTAAGGCAAAGATGAGATTCAAAACATGCTTTTTGAAATTGGATTTATTAAAGAAGCTCATAAAAGATCTAAGAGTCATATATGATATGATTGACAAGAGTTGTCTACCTAATTAATTTGATTTTGAGCGGTCACGCCAAAGCGGACTTGAAATTAAATTAAAGTTGGATCATAGACCATTTAAATTATATTATACAATTTTTGTATAAGAAGGTTATATAATTTAGTGGGAGTATTTTTTGGAAAAATACATTGTTTATCTCTTTAATGAAATTGGTACTTATGAAATTTTGGAAATTTTTGCATAATTGTAGATAATGACAACTAACACACAATCAATTTCGTTGCGATCGATCCTTGAGAAGGATAAGCTTCAAGAAAATAGTACAAACTTCATGGATTGGATCCGAAGCCTAAGAATTGTTCTAAGACAGGAAGATAATTTGTACATTCATGATGGGCCTATTCCTGCTGAACCCGAAGCCAACGCCCCTAGGGCGGAAAGAGATAATCACAAGAAACATCGTATGATTCTAGAGATTTGAGTTTTCTCATGCTCGCGACTATGTTCTCAAAACTCTAAAAAAGTTTGGAACATTTGGAAGCCTATGAGATAAGCGTGGAGTTAAGAGACATGTTTCAAGAGCAAGCTAGGCAAGAGAGGTGTAAAACTATTGTTGCATTAACTTCTTGCAAAATGAGTGAAGGGCAACAAGTGGGACCTGACATGCTTAAGATGGAAGGCTACATGGAGCATCTTGAGAAACTTGGCTATCCGATTCCATTGGAGCTAGCCACGGATCTCATTCATAATTCATTGCAAGTTATAATCACTTTGTGATGAACTATAACATGCATGGAATAGATAAGAATCTCTCCGAGTTGCATAACATGCTGAAAACTGCGGAGATGAAGATAGTGGAGAAAGTTTCTCCAGTGCTTTTGGTTCATAATGGAAAGGGGCCAAGTGCCAAAGGAAAGGGTGCGGCAAAGGTTGCTAACCCAAGATTAGTAAGGCAAAGGTTTCCAAGGCTAAAAATGCAAAACCCGATGCACAAAAGGATGAAATTTGTTTCCATTGTCAAGAATTGGTCATTGGAAACGTAATTGCAAGGATTTTATGGAAGAGCAAAAGAAGAAGAAGAAGAGCAGTGGGACTACGTCGACTTCAGGTATCTATATGATAGATATTCTCCTTTCTACTACTAGTTCCTGGGTATTGGATACCGGATGTGGTTCTCACATTTATTTAAATGTGCAGGGACTAAAGAATATGAGACTACTTAAAGATGGTGAAGTAGACCTACGTGTGGAGAATGGAGCAAGAGTTGCTGAATTAGCCGTAGGGACTTATGAGGTCACTTTACCTTCCGGTTTAATACTTGTTTTGAACAATTGCTATTATGTACCGGATTTAAGTAGAAATATTATTTCAATTTCTTGTTTGGATAATGAAGGTTTTAAATTTCTTATTGAGAATAAGAGATTTTCTATTTATTTAAATGATGTGCTTTATGGAATTGCAAATTCATTTAATGGCCTTTATGTCCTTGATGTCAAGAATAAAAATAATGAAGATGTCTATCATATAAATAAGAAATCTAAACCTAATGATGTAAATCATACTTATTTGTTGCATTGCCATCTTGGTCATATTAACGAGAAGCGTATCTCAAAACTCTATGGGGACGGTCTTTTGGGTTCATGTGACCTTGAGTCATATGTCACTTGCGAGTCGTGTCTCCTTGGAAAAATGACCAAGACACCTTTTACCAAGTTGGGTTAAAGGGCAAGAGACTTATTAGGGTTGATACATTCCGATGTATGCGGACCACTAAGTATTAATGCTAGGGGAGGAATTCAATACTTCATAACCTTCAAGGATGATTTTAGTAGATTTAGGTATGTTTACCTAATGAAACATAAAAGTGAAGCATTTGAGATATTTAGAATATTTTAAAATGAAGTATAAAAACAAAATGGCAAAAGTATTAAGGCACTTCGATCGGATCGAAGTGGGGAATACTTAAGTCAAGAATTTGATGATCATCTAAAGAATTGTGGAATAGTTTCACAATTGACTCCACCCGGAACACCTCAATGGAATGGTGTGTCCGAGAGGAGGAATCGAACTTTGTTGGACATGGTTCGATCAATGATGAGTCAAGTTGATCTTCCAATATCCTTTTAGGGTTATGCACTAGAAACCGCTGCTTTCACACTAAATCGTGTTCCAAGTAAATCGGTTCAAAAGACTGCATATGAGATGTAGAGCGGAAAGAAACCTAGTTTGTCTTTCATGAAGATTTGGGGTTGTAAAGCTTTTGTCAAAAGACTTATCTCCGACAAACTTGCACACAAATCTGATAAATGTATTTTCATGGGATATCCTAAGGAAACTAAAGGATATTACTTTTATAACTGAGAGGACAACAAAGTGTTTGTTGCCCGGACTGGTGTCTTTCTAGAGAAAGAGTTTATCTCCAAAGAAATCAGTGGGAGTAAAGTAAATCTCAAAGAGGTTTGAGAACCCGAAAATAACATTGAACCGATAGTGGAACAAGAACAAGTCTCACAAGGAGTTGTGGAACCTGTTCAAGATACACAAGTAACTCGCAGATCTGGTAGGTTACGATCCGAGCCCGAGAGATATGGATTTCTCGTAACGGAGAGTAATGAGGTGGAGATCATTGAGAATGATGAACCGACCACCTACCAAGAGGCGATGTCATCTCATGATTCATATAAGTGGCTTGGAACCATGGAATTCGAATTACAATCCATGCATGATAATCAAGTTTTGAACTTGATTGATGCACCTGAAGGTGTAAAAACCATAGGATGCAAATGGGTCTTCAAGAAGAAGACTGACATGGATGGGAAGGTTCATACTTACAAAGCTAGGATTGTAGCGAAAGGTTATAGGCAGATTCATGGTATTGACTATGATGAAACCCTTTCACCCGTAGAATTGATCAAGTCTATAAGAATTTTGATTGCCATAGCCGCATATTATGACTATGAGATATGGCAAAAAGATGTCAAAACCGCTTTCCTTAATGGAAACTTACAAGAGGATGTGTATATGACACAACCCGAGGGTTTTGCACAAAATTCTAAAGTATGCAAGTTGCAGAAATCCATCTATAACTAAAAAGATGGCAAATAAATTACTGAAAGAAAAATAAAAAGAAAAGAGAAGAAAAAGAACGCAAACAATAACACCGTTCCCCGGTAATGATGCCAAAATTTGGTAGGCTTAGTCGCACGCCTACTAAATTAGACCTAAACTCGGCCACTAATAATGTAATTAGGGTAAGTCAGGGTCGATCCACGAAGAACGATGATTATTTACAAACTAGTCACTTAACCAGATTGGGGGTTGAATTTGATTGTAATTAATTCCTAGACGGGAAATGAAACTAAATGTGATAAAAACAATGATTAAAAAGCACTTCAGATTGATCCCTATCCCCGTCCTCTAATTCAATTTCATCGTTACTTCTTTTTCTCCGTTAATCCTATTCACATGATCACGAGATGTATTTCAATCTCTGTCTCTTCTTACTGTTTACTCTATAGCAGTGGCATACTCACTGTAAACCCTAATTAAAATAAAACCTAGACTGGCACAGAAAAGATTTAAAGATTAATTAATTCAATTTAAGAGACTAAGATCAAGAACGCTTCCTAGGTTTACAAGATAATCGCTTAATTTTGCCTACTTCCCGAATTGCTATGGCACATACACAATTCATGAAGATGCTACGATGAAAACCCTAATTCTAGCACAGAACAAAGAATTCTAGCATAGATTTATAAAAAGAACCAGTGAATTGGCCAAATCCACAAACCCTAATTATAAATCTAAAATCAGAACAAGCAAAATTATGAATAGATTAACCAAATAAGAAAAAGAGAATACCTTAATTAAACTGGAATAGGTTCAAGATTTCAATTCAAAGTAATGGAGTTTAGTTCTCCTGGCAAAGCTCAACACCAAAGAGAAAAGAAAAGAAAAGTACGTACTACTCTCTCTGCCAGTCTCGAATGAATGAATCCGATCAATAATAAGAAACCTAAAACTCTAAATAGTCTAAAAACTAATACTAATTCAAATAAGGAAAAAGAATAATATAAAAAGGATAAAGGAAAACAAAATAAAAATAAAACCAAAACGGCTATCACGAATTCCTTATACAAGGTCCACGCATGTCTTCACCAGAATTTGCAAATCAGTCCTAGAAGTTTCAGTTATTTGCAATTTGGTCCCTACAGTCTTTTAATTCTTCACAACAATCCCTAGAATTTTCAACAATGCAGAACTGTCCTCAAGCTTTAATCCTATACCACTGTCCGTCCCGATTGACTTTGACTTTGACTATTCTTGATCTTGGGACTTCAACTTGAAACTCAAAAACAATTACATCCGGGAAATAACTAAAATAAACTAAAATGCCCTTCGGATTACAATAAAGCTCAAATAATTAAATATTGCCCCATTACATCAAAACTAGTCTAAATATATTAAAATGAAATGAAATACATGGCAATACTAGGGAAATAAATGGTACATAACCTGCCACATCATTCATTTAGAGAGAAACTCTTTCTCTTGATAGGTACCATGTCGGGCGACAAACACTTTGTTATCCGTGCGATTGTAAAAGTAATATCCCTTAGTTTTTTTAGGATAGCCAACGAAAATACATTTATCAGATTTGGGTGCAAGTTCGTCAGAAACAAGTCTCTTGACATGTGCCTCACATACCTAAATTCTCATGAAAGACAAACTAGATTTTCTTTCATTCTACATCTCATATGGAGTCTTTGGAACCGATTTAGTTTGAACATTATTTAGTGTGAACGAGGCAGTTTCTAATGCATAACCCCAAAAGGACAATGGAAGATCAACTTGACTCATCATAGATCGAACCATATCCAATAAAGTCTGATTCGTCCTCTTGGACACACCATTCCATTGTGGTGTTCCGGGTGGAGTTAATTGTGAAACAATTTCACAAACTTTAAGATGATCGTCAAATTCTTGGCTTAAATATTCACCACCACGATCGGATCGAAGTGCTTTAATAGTTTTTCCAAGTTGATTTTGTACTTCATTTTGATATATTCTAAATATCTCAAAAGCTCACTTTTGTTTTTCATTAAGTAGACATAGCCATATCCTAAAATTATCAGTGAAGGTTATGAAGTATTGAAATCCTCCCCTAGCACTGCTACTTAATGGTCCGCATACATCGGTATATATTAGTCCCAATAATTCACTAATCCTTTCACTACTCTTATTAAATGGTGTCTTAGTCATTTGTATAAGTAACATGACTCACAAGTATCATATAATTCAAAATCATTTGATCCTAAAAGTCCGACCCCTTGGAGTTTTGAGATACGCTTCTCATTAATATGACCAAGACGGCAGTGCCACAAATAAGTGTGATTTATATTATTAGGTTTAGATTTCTTATTTATGTTATAGACATTATCATTATTTCTATCCTCAACATCAAGTACATAAAGTCAATTAAATGAATTTGCAATATAATAAAGCATATAATTTAAATAAATAGGAAACATCTGATTCTCAATAAGAAATATATAACCTTCATTATCTAAACAACAAATTGACTATGATGAAACCCTTTCACCCGTAGAATTGATCAAGTATATAAGAATTTTGATTGACATAGCCGCATATTATGACTATGAGATATGGCAAATAGATGTCAAAACCGCTTTCCTTAATGGAAACTTACAAGAGGATGTGTATATGACAAAACCCGAGGGTTTTGCACAAAATTCTAATGTATCTATAACTAAAAAGATGGCAAATAAATTACTGAAAGAAAAATAAAAAGAAAAGAGAAGAAAAAGAACGCAAACAATAACACCGTTCCCCGGTAATGACGCCAAAATTTGGTAGGCTTAGTCGCACGCCTACTAAATTAGACCTAAACTCGGCCACTAATAATGTAATTAGGGTAAGTCAGGGTCGATCCACGAAGAACGATGATTATTTACAAACTAGTCACTTAAACAGATTGGGGGTTGAATTTGATTGTAATTAATTCCTAGACGGGAAATGAAACTAAATGTGATAAAAACAATGATTAAAAAGCAATTCAAATTGATCCCTATCCCCGTCCTCTAATTCAATTTCATCGGTACTTCTTTTTCTCCGTTAATCCTATTCACATGATCACGAGATGTATTTCAATCTCTGTCTCTTCTTACTGTTTAGTCTATAGCAGTGGTATACTCACTGTAAACCCTAATTAAAATTAAACCTAGACTGGCACAAAAAAGATTTAAAGATTAATTCATTCAATTTAAGAGACTATGACCAAGAACGCTTCCTAGGTTTACAAGATAATCGCTTAATTTTGCCTACTTCCCGAATTGCTATGGCACATACACAATTCATGAAGATGCTATGATGAAAACCCTAATTCTAGCACAGAACAAACAATTCTAGCATAGATTTATAAAAAGAACTAGTGAATTGGCCAAATCCACAAACCCTAATTATAAATCTAAAATCAGAACAAGCAAAATTATGAATAGATTAACAAAATAAGAAAAAGAGAATACCTCAATTAAACTAGAATAGGTTCAAGATTTCAATTCAAAGTAATGGAGTTTAGTTCTCCTGGCAAAGCTCAACACCAAAGAGAAAAGAAAAGAAAAGTATGTACTAGTCTCTCTGCCAGTCTCGAATGAATGAATCCGATCAATAATAAGAAACCTAAAACTCTAAATAGTCTAAAAACTAATACTAATTCAAATAAGGAAAAAGAATAATATAAAAAGGAAAAAGGAAAACAAAATAAAAATAAAACCAAAACGGCTATCACGAATTCCTTATACCAGGTCCACGCATGTCTTCACCAAAATTTGTAAATCAGTCCTTGAAGTTTCAGTTATTTGCAATTTGGTCCCTACAGTCTTTTAATTCTTCACAGCAATCCCTAGAATTTTCAACAATGCAGAACTGTCCTCAAGCTTTAATCCTATACCACTGTTCGTCCCGATTGACTTTGACTTTGACTATTCTTGATCTTGGGACTTCAACTTGAAACTCAAAAACAATTACATCCGGGAAATAACTAAAATAAACTAAAATGCCCTTCGGATTACAATAAAGCTCAAATAATTAAATATTGCCCCATTACATCAAACCTAGTCTAAATATATTAAAATGAAATTAAATACATGGCAATACTAGGGAAATAAATGGTACATAACCTCCACATTATTCATTTAGAGAGAAACTCTTTCTCTTGATAGGTACCATGTCGGGCGACAAACACTTTGTTATCCGTGCGATTGTAAAAGTAATATCCCTTAGTTTCTTTAGGATAGCCAACGAAAATACATTTATCAGATTTGGGTGCAAGTTCGTCAGAAACAAGTCTCTTGACATGTGACTCACATACCCAAATTCTCATGAAAGACAAACTAGATTTTCTTTCATTCTACATCTCATATGGAGTCTTTGGAACCGATTTAGTTTGAACATTATTTAGTGTGAACAAGGAAGTTTCTAATGCATAACCCCAAAAGGACAATGGAAGATCAACTTGACTCATCATAGATCGAACCATATCCAATAAAGTCTGATTCGTCCTCTCGGACACACCATTCCATTGTGGTGTGCCGGGTGGAGTTAATTGTGAAACAATTTCACAAACTTTAAGATGATCGTCAAATTCTTGGCTTAAATATTCACCACCACGATCGGATAGAAGTGCTTTAATAGTTTTGCCAAGTTGATTTTGTACTTCATTTTGATATATTCTAAATATCTCAAAAGCTCACTTTTGTTTTTCATTAAGTAGACATAGCCATATCCTAAAATTATCAGTGAAGGTTATGAAGTATTGAAATCCTCCCCTAGCACTGCTACTTAATGGTCCGCATACATCGGTATATATTAGTCCCAATAATTCACTAATCCTTTCACTACTCTTATTAAATGGTGTCTTAGTCATTTGTATAAGTAACATGACTCATAAGTATCATATAATTCAAAATCATTTGATCCTAAAAGTCCGACCCCTTGGAGTTTTGAGATACGCTTCTCATTAATATGACCAAGACGGCAGTGCCACAAATAAGTGTGATTTATATTATTAGGTTTAGATTTCTTATTTATGTTATAGACATTATCATTATTTCTATTCTCAACATCAAGTACATAAAGTCAATTAAATGAATTTGCAATATAATAAAGCATATAATTTAAATAAATAGGAAACATCTGATTCTCAATAAGAAATATATAACCTTCATTATCTAAACAACAAATTGACTATGATGAAACCCTTTCACCCGTAGAATTGATCAAGTATATAAGAATTTTGATTGACATAGCCGCATATTATGACTATGAGATATGGCAAATAGATGTCAAAACCGCTTTCCTTAATGGAAACTTACAAGAGGATGTGTATATGACAAAACCCGAGGGTTTTGCACAAAATTCTAATGTATCTATAACTAAAAAGATGGCAAATAAATTACTGAAAGAAAAATAAAAAGAAAAGAGAAGAAAAAGAACGCAAACAATAACACCGTTCCCCGGTAATGACGCCAAAATTTGGTAGGCTTAGTCGCACGCCTACTAAATTAGACCTAAACTCGGCCACTAATAATGTAATTAGGGTAAGTCAGGGTCGATCCACGAAGAACGATGATTATTTACAAACTAGTCACTTAAACAGATTGGGGGTTGAATTTGATTGTAATTAATTCCTAGACGGGAAATGAAACTAAATGTGATAAAAACAATGATTAAAAAGCAATTCAAATTGATCCCTATCCCCATCCTCTAATTCAATTTCATCGGTACTTCTTTTTCTCCGTTAATCCTATTCACATGATCACGAGATGTATTTCAATCTCTGTCTCTTCTTACTGTTTAGTCTATAGCAGTGGCATACTCACTGTAAACCCTAATTAAAATTAAACCTAGACTGGCACAAAAAAGATTTAAAGATTAATTCATTCAATTTAAGAGACTATGACCAAGAACGCTTCCTAGGTTTACAAGATAATCGCTTAATTTTGCCCACTTCCCGAATTGCTATGGCACATACACAATTCATGAAGATGCTATGATGAAAACCCTAATTCTAGCACAGAACAAACAATTCTAGCATAGATTTATAAAAAGAACTAGTGAATTGGCCAAATCCACAAACCGTAATTATAAATCTAAAATCAGAACAAGCAAAATTATGAATAGATTAACAAAATAAGAAAAAGAGAATACCTCAATTAAACTAGAATAGGTTCAAGATTTCAATTCAAAGTAATGGAGTTTAGTTCTCCTGGCAAAGCTCAACACCAAAGAGAAAAGAAAAGAAAAGTATGTACTAGTCTCTCTGCCAGTCTCGAATGAATGAATCCGATCAATAATAAGAAACCTAAAACTCTAAATAGTCTAAAAACTAATACTAATTCAAATAAGGAAAAAGAATAATATAAAAAGGAAAAAGGAAAACAAAATAAAAATAAAACCAAAACGGCTATCACGAATTCCTTATACCAGGTCCACGCATGTCTTCACCAAAATTTGTAAATCAGTCCTTGAAGTTTCAGTTATTTGCAATTTGGTCCCTACAGTCTTTTAATTCTTCACAGCAATCCCTAGAATTTTCAACAATGCAGAACTGTCCTCAAGCTTTAATCCTATACCACTGTCCGTCCCGATTGACTTTGACTTTGACTATTCTTGATCTTGGGACTTCAACTTGAAACTCAAAAACAATTACATCCGGGAAATAACTAAAATAAACTAAAATGCCCTTCGGATTACAATAAAGCTCAAATAATTAAATATTGCCCCATTACATCAACACTAGTCTAAATATATTAAAATGAAATGAAATACATGGCAATACTAGGGAAATAAATGGTACATAACCCGCCACATCATTCATTTGGAGAGAAACTCTTTCTCTTGATAGGTACCATGTCGGGCGACAAACACTTTGTTATCCGTGCGATTGTAAAAGTAATATCCCTTAGTTTCTTTAGGATAGCCAACGAAAATACATTTATCAGATTTGGGTGCAAGTTCGTCAGAAACAAGTCTCTTGACATGTGCCTCACATACCCAAATTCTCATGAAAGACAAACTAGATTTTCTTTCATTCTACATCTCATATGGAGTCTTTGGAACGGATTTAGTTTGAACATTATTTAGTGTGAACAAGGAAGTTTCTAATGCATAACCCCAAAAAGACAATGGAAGATCAACTTGACTCATCATAGATCGAACCATATCCAATAAAGTCTGATTCGTCCTCTCGGACACACCATTCCATTGTGGTGTGCCGGGTGGAGTTAATTGTGAAACAATTCCACAAACTTTAAGATGATCGTCAAATTCTTGGCTTAAATATTCACCACCACGATCGGATCGAAGTGCTTTAATTGTTTTGCCAAGTTGATTTTGTACTTCATTTTGATATATTCTAAATATCTCAAAAGCTCACTTTTGTTTTTCATTAAGTGGACATAGCCATATCCTAAAATTATCAGTGAAGGTTATGAAGTATTGAAATCCTCCCCTAGCACTGTTACTTAATGGTCCGCATACATCGGTATATATTAGTCCCAATAATTCACTAATCCTTTCACTACTCTTATTAAATGGTGTCTTAGTCATTTGTATAAGTAACATGACTCACAAGTATCATATAATTCAAAATCATTTGATCCTAAAAGTCCGACCCCATGGAGTTTTGAGATACGCTTCTCATTAATATGACCAAGACGGCAGTGCCACAAATAAGTGTGATTTATATTATTAGGTTTAGATTTCTTGTTTATGTTATAGACATTATCATTAATTCTATTCTCAACATCAAGTACATAAAGTCAATTAAATGAATTTGCAATATAATAAAGCATATAATTTAAATAAATAGGAAACATCTGATTCTCAATAAGAAATATATAACCTTCATTATCTAAACAACAAATTGACAATGATGAAACCTTTTCACCCGTAGCAATGATCAAGTATATAAGAATTTTGATTGCCATAACCACATATTATGACTATGAGATATGGCAAATAGATGTCAAAACTGCTTTCCTTAATGGAAACTTACAAGAGGATGTGTATATGACACAACCCGAAGGTGTTGCACAAAATTCTAAAGTATACAAGTTGCAGAAATCCATCTATAACTAAAAAGATGGCAAATAAATTACTGAAAGAAAAATAAAAAGAAAAGAGAAGAAAAAGAACGCAAACAATAACACCGTTCCCCGGTAATGACGCCAAAATTTGGTAGGCTTAGTCGCACGCCTACTAAATTAGACCTAAACTCGGCCACTAATAATGTAATTAGGGTAAGTCAGGGTCGATCCACGAAGAACGATGATTATTTACAAACTAGTCACTTAACCAGATTGGGGGTTGAATTTGATTGTAATTAATTCCTAGAAGGGAAATGAAACTAAATGTGATAAAAACAATGATTAAAAAGCACTTCAGATTGATCCCTATCCCCGTCCTTTAATTCAATTTCATCGGTACTTCTTTTTCTCCGTTAATCCTATTCACATGATCACGAGATGTATTTCAATCTCTGTCTCTTCTTACTGTTTAGTCTATAGCAGTGGCATACTCACTGTAAACCCTAATTAAAATTAAACCTAGACTGGCACAAAAAAGATTTAAAGATTAATTCATTCAATTTAAGAGACTAAGATCAAGAACGCTTCCTAGGTTTACAAGATAATTGCTTAATTTTGCCAACTTCCCGAATTGCTATGGCACATACACAATTCATGAAGATGCTACGATGAAAACCCTAATTCTAGCACAGAACAAAGAATTCTAGCATAGATTTATAAAAAGAACTAGTGAATTGGCCAAATCCACAAACCCTAATTATAAATCTAAAATCAGAACAAGCAAAATTATGAATAGATTAACAAAATAAGAAAAAGAGAATACCTCAATTAAACTAGAATAGGTTCAAGATTTCAATTCAAAGTAATGGAGTTTAGTTCTCGTGGCAAAGCTCAACACCAAAGAGAAAAGAAAAGAAAAGTATGTACTACTCTCTCTGCCAGTCTCGAATTAATGAATTCGATCAATAATAAGAAACCTAAAACTCTAAATAGTCTAAAAACTAATACTAATTCAAATAAGGAAAAAGAATAATATAAAATGGAAAAAGGAAAACAAAATAAAACCAAAACCAAAACGGCTATCACGAATTCCTTATAACAGGTCCACGCATGTCTTCACCAAAATTTGCAAATCAGTTTTTGAAGTTTCAGTTATTTGCAATTTGGTCCCTACAGTTTTTAATTCTTCACATCAATCCCTAGAATTTTCAACAATGCAGAACTGTCCTCAAGCTTTAATCCTATACCACTGTCCATCCCGATTGACTTTGACTTTGACTATTCTTGATCTTGGGACTTCAACTTGAAACTCAAAAACAATTACATCCGGGAAATAACTAAAATAAACTAAAATGCCCTTCGGGTTAAAATAAATCTCAAATAATTAAATATTGCCCCATTACATCAAAACTAGTCTAAATATATTAAAATGAAATGAAATACATGGCAATACTAGGGAAATAAATGGTACATAACCCGCCACATCATTCATTTGGAGATAAACTCTTTCTCTTGATAGGTACCATGTCGGGCGACAAACACTTTGTTATCCGTGCGATTGTAAAAGTAATATCCCTTAGTTTCTTTAGGATAGCCAACGAAAATACATTTATCAGATTTGTGTGCAAGTTCGTCAGAAACAAGTCTCTTGACATGTGCCTCACATACCCAAATTCTCATGAAAGACAAACCAGATTTTCTTTCATTCTACATCTCATATGGAGTCTTTGGAACCGATTTAGTTTGAACATTATTTAGTGCGAACAAGGCAGTTTCTAATGCATAACCCCAAAAGGACAATGGAAGATCAACTTGACTCATCATAGATCGAACCATATCCAATAAAGTCTGATTCGTCCTCTCGGACACACCATTCCATTGTGGTGTGCCGGGTGGAGTTAATTGTGAAACAATTTCACAAACTTTAAGATGATCGTCAAATTCTTGGCTTAAATATTCACCACCACGATCGGATCGAAGTGCTTTAATAGTTTTGCCAAGTTGATTTTGTACATCATTTTGATATATTCTAAATATCTCAAAAGCTCACTTTTGTTTTTCATTAAGTAGACATAGCCATATCCTAAAACTATCAGTAAAGGTTATGAAGTATTGAAATCCTCCCCTAGCACTGCTACTTAATGGTCCGCATACATTTGGTATATATTAGTCCCAATAATTCACTAATCCTTTCACTACTCTTATTAAACGGTGTCTTAGTCATTTGTACAAGTAACATGACTCACGAGTATCATATAATTCAAAATCATTTGATCCTAAAAGTCCGACCCCATGGAGTTTTGAGATACGCTTCTCATTAATATGACCAAGACGGCAGTGCCACAAATAAGTGTGATTTATATTATTAGGTTTAGATTTCTTATTTATGTTATAGACATTATCATTATTTCTATTCTCAACATCAAGTACATAAAGTCAATTAAATGAATTTGCAATATAATAAAGCATATAATTTAAATAAATAGGAAACATCTGATTCTCAATAAGAAATATATAACCTTCATTATCTAAACAACAAATTGACTATGATGAAACCCTTTCACCCGTAGCAATGATCAAGTATATAAGAATTTTGATTGCCATAGCCGCATATTATGACTATGAGAAATGGCAAATAGATGTCAAAACCGCTTTCCTTAATGGAAACTTACAAGAGGATGTGTATATGACACAACCCGAGGGTTTTGCACAAAATTCTAATGTATACAAGTTGCAGAAATCCATCTATAACTAAAAAGATGGCAAATAAATTACTGAAAGAAAAACAAAAAGAAAAGAGAAGAAAAAGAACGCAAACAATAACACCGTTCCCCGGTAATGACGCCAAAATTTGGTAGGCTTAGTCGCACGCCTACTAAATTAGACCTAAACTCGGCCACTAATAATGTAATTAGGGTAAGTCAGGGTCGATCCACGAAGAACGATGATTATTTACAAACTAGTCACTTAACGAGATTGGGGGTTGAATTTGATTGTAATTAATTCCTAGACGTGAAATAAAACTAAATGTGATAAAAACAATGATTAAAAACCACTTCAGATTGATCCCTATCCCCGTCCTCTAATTCAATTTCATCGGTACTTCTTTTTCTCCGTT
Organism: Campanula takesimana; assembly: GCA_026119855.1. Classification (NCBI taxonomy): domain Eukaryota; kingdom Viridiplantae; phylum Streptophyta; class Magnoliopsida; order Asterales; family Campanulaceae; genus Campanula; species Campanula takesimana. The sequence goes on along the minus strand of JAOWBW010002640.1, from coordinate 38,010 downwards.
AATCCTATTCACATTATCACGAGATGTATTTCAATCTCTGTCTCTTCTTACTCTTTAGTCTATAGCAGTGGCATACTCACTGTAAACCCTAATTAAAATTAAACCTAGACTGGCACAGAAAAGATTTAAAGATTAATTAATTCAATTTAAGAGACTAAGATCAAGAACGCTTCCTAGGTTTACAAGATAATCGCTTAATTTTGCCTACTTCCCGAATTGCTATGGCACATACACAATTCATGAAGATGCTACGATGAAAACCCAAATTCTAGCACAGAACAAAGAATTCTAGAATAGATTTATAAAAAGAACTAGTGAATTGGCCAAATCCACAAACCCTAATTATAAATCTAAAATCAGAACAAGCAAAATTATGAATAGATTAACAAAATAAGAAAAAGAGAATACCTCAATTAAACTAGAATAGGTTCAAGATTTCAATTCAAAGTAATGGAGTTTAGTTCTCCTGGCAAAGCTCAACACCAAAGAGAAAAGTACGTACTACTCTCTCTACCAGTCTCGAATGAATGAATCCGATCAATAATAAGAAACCTAAAACTCTAAATAGTCTAAAAACTAATACTAATCAAATAAGGAAAAAGAATAATATAAAAAGGAAAAAGGAAAACAAAATAAAAATAAAACCAAAACGGCTATCACGAATTCCTTATACCAGATCCACACATGTCTTCACCAGAATTTGCAAATCAGTCCTTGAAGTTTCAGTTATTTGCAATTTGGTCCCTACAGTCTTTTAATTCTTCACAGCAATCCCTAGAATTTTCAACAATGCAGAACTGTCCTCAAGCTTTAATCCTATACCACTGTCCGTCCCGATTGACTTTGACTTCGACTATTCGTGATATTGGGACTTCAACTTGAAACTCAAAAACAATTACATCCGGGAAATAACTAAAATAAACTAAAATGCCCTTCGGATTACAATAAAGCTCAAATAATAAATATTGCCCCATTACATCAAAACTAGTCTAAATATATTAAAATGAAATGAAATACATGGCAATACTAGGGAAATAAATGGTACATAACCCGCCACATCATTCATTTGGAGAGAAACTCTTTCTCTTGATAGGTACCATGTCGGGCGACAAACACTTTGTTATCCGTGCGATTGTAAAAGTAATATCCCTTAGTTTCTTTAGGATAGCCAACGAAAATACATTTATCAGATTTGAGTGCAAGTTCGTCAGAAACAAGTCTCTTGACATATGCCTCACATACCCAAATTCTCATGAAAGACAAACTAGATTTTCTTTCATTCTACATCTCATATGGAGTCTTTGGAACCGATTTAGTTTGAACATTATTTAGTGTGAACGAGGCAGTTTCTAATGCATAACCCCAAAAGGACAATGGAAGATCAACTTGACTCATCATAGATCGAACCATATCAATTAAAGTCTGATTCGTCCTCTCGGACACACCATTCCATTGTGGTGTTCCGGGTGGAGTTAATTGTGAAACAATTTCACAAACTTTAAGATGATCGTCAAATTCATGGCTTAAATATTCACCACCACGATCGGATCGAAGTGCTTTAATAGTTTTGCCAAGTTGATTTTGTACTTCATTTTGATATATTCTAAATATCTCAAAAGCTCACTTTTGTTTTTCATTAAGTAGACATAGCCATATCCTAAAATTATCAGTGAAGGTTATGAAGTATTGAAATCCTCCCCTAGCACTGCTACTTAATGGTCCGCATACATCGGTATATATTAGTCCCAATAATTCACTAATCCTTTCACTACTCTTATTAAATGGTGTCTTAGTCATTTTTACAAGTAACATGACTCACAAGTATCATATAATTCAAAATCATTTGATCCTAAAAGTCCGTCCCCATGGAGTTTTGAGATACGCTTCTCATTAATATGACCAAGACGACAGTGCCACGAATAAGTGTGATTTATATTATTAGGTTTAGATTTCTTATTTATGTTATAGACATTATCATTATTTCTATTCTCAACATCAAGTACATAAAGTCAATTAAATGAATTTGCAATATAATAAAGCATATAATTTAAATAAATAGGAAACATCTGATTCTCAATAAGAAATATATAACCTTCATTATCTAAACAACAAATTGAAATAATATTTCTACTTAAATCCGGAACGTAGTAACAATTGTTCAAAACATGAAATAAACCACTAGGTAAAGTGACTTCATAAGTTCCTACGGGGCAGGGCGGCACAGCCCCTAACTAAGGGTTAATGCAGCAACTCTTGCTCCATTCTCCACGCATAGGTATACTTCACCATCCTTGAGTATTATGCTATTCTTTTGTGCCTGCATATTTAGATAAATGTGAGATCCACATCCGGTATCTAATTCCCAGGAACTAGAAGTAGAAAGGAGTATACCTATAACATAGATACCTGAAGTAGAGGCAATCCCATTGCTCTTCTTCTTTTCTCTCTTCTTCTTCTTCTTCTTCTTCTTCTTCTTCTTTTCTTCCAAATAGGCTTTGCAATTTCTCTTCTAATGACCGGTCTCACCGCAATGGAAACAGATTGCATCTTTTTTAGTGTCTGGTTTAGCCACAGCCACGTTGGCAGCCTTTGCCTTGTTTGCTTTAGGTTTGGAAACAATTTCCTTACCTTTACCCTTGTTCTTAAATCCCTTTCCTTTATTAACCATGAGCACAAGAGAGGTGGTTTTCTTAATGATTTTCTTTTCAGCATTTTTTAGCAACCCATGCAACACTGACAAAGTCTTAGTCACACCATGCATATTAAATTTCATTACAAATTTATTATAGCTTTTAGGTAGTAAGTTAAGAATCATTTCGGTAGTTAACTCAACAGGGATGGCAAACCCAACCTCTCTGGATACTCAATGTGGCCTTTCATCTTGAAAACATGAGGGCTCAGTGCTGCTTTTCAGTCATCTTACATGACATCAAAGCAGCCATGGTATCAAACCTTTCTTTCCTAGCTTGCTCTTGAAACATATCTTTCAACTCAGTTTCTTGTATGCATAAGACAACTGACGTCATGAGAATCACTTTTGTGTTTCTTGTATGCATCATTGTCCGCCTAGGGGGTAGTGGCTTCAGGTTCTTTCTCAGGAAGAGGATCATCCACAATGTAGAGCTAATCTTCTTGCCTTAGAACAATTATAAGTTTCGGATCCATTCCAGAAAAATTAGCTCTACTTTCTTAAAGTTTTCCTTTTCAAGGACAGATTTTGTGTGTGTTGAGCCATTATCCACAATTTTATTTTATACAGACATATAATAATAGTATTAAGTACCAATTTCATAAAGAGGAAATAAATGATTTTTATAAATACTCCCACTAAATTATATAACATTCAAATATAAAAATGTATAATTTAATTTAAATGGACTAATATCCTTATTTCATTCAATTTTGAGTCGGCTAGGGCACGACGGCTCAAAATCAAATTATTTAGATAGATAACTACTTATCAATCATATCTTATATGTCTCTTAGATCCTTTTATGAGATTCTTTTAGACATCATTTGTCAAAAACATATATTAATCTCATCTTGTGCCTTAGGCCCAAAACAGTTTTGATAGCCTAATTAAATCAAACCATTTTAAACTTATAGGAATTACTGTTACCTCATCTTGCTTTTACAAAATAGAATTAATGCACCTCGCTAGGGCGTAGCCTACATAAAACTATTTGTGTAATCACAAGTGTTTTAATCATGGATTGGCACATGATTTAAGTTTTACAAGAAGGTTCAACACATATAGCATGGCAACATATTTAAACTCACATAATATAAACATGTAAAGCATTGGTTATTCACTTAATTAATCTCATTAATTAAAGCATAAAATTAATGTGCTTTATTGCATTAGTTTATGGGGATAAATTTGAAACTTTTGATTTTCCAAAAATCCATAATCAAGAAAGAACAATTCATAGCCAAAAGGCAACCACAATTCTGTATGACAGTTCATAAATTGAGAGCCCAAAAATACGGTCGAACTAAGCCAATAGGCAACCACAATGCTGTATATAATTTAAAAACTAGAAGAAACAATCTTGTCAGGTCGAAATTAAGCCAAAAGGCATCCACAATACCTTATAGAAAGTAACTCGATTCTAAGTTCTTTGCCTTATCAATTTAATATTTCTGAATTGAGATTTAATTTTCAGGAAACACGGTTTCAAAAATCAGCCATCTGAAAAACAAATTCAATCCAAAAATTCTTGTGTTTCAAAAATTGCTTTCCCGATTCAATCTTGAATAAACAATTTATTCATGAGTCTAGGATCATCAACAAATTAATCTAATTAATATTTGATGATCACAAGTAACATATTAATCAAATTAATATCGCAATTTTAGATCCCACATAACAATTTATTAATCCAATTAATGGTGTGATTTTATGATCATCATATATCTCATATACTAACATAAAATGAACCACACAAACATTATGAATCAAAATTCAAATAGTATGCTAACATATATAATCAAATTATATCATCAATATGTTATTATTAAAATAATCATGATGAACGGGGCTCTGATACCACTGTTGGGTTTTGCACAATCATGTGCAGCGGAATAAACCCTAAAGCCTAGATCCATTCAAGATGACTAAATTAATATGGAGATGAATTTAGAATACTAACCACGATGATGCTTTAAATTTTTTGAATCTTCAGTCATTGTTCTTCGCGCTTCTTGAATCACGATCGTAGGAACACGCCTAGAATTGATGAACCACGAACTTGAAGGAGTTAAGATCAGCACCATCTATGTGTATCCACACGCGAATGAATATTTAGAACGATTTTAGATCTGGATTTCTAGATCCGATAGAAACTATTTCTATGAAGGCTATATGAATTTATTCTTTGATCTTGAGATCAATGAATAAATATGTGTTACCAAAGTCTTTGGAGGCTCACTTTTTGATACAATACCAATTGATACTGATTAGGGTTGAAGATGTCTTGTTTTATACTCATTAGTGCGTAACCATTAAGGAGTAATAATTAAAATCCCGTCTAAACACGAAATCAGATTTTGTCCCAGACGGTCATGCACGGCCGTGTCCTTTAGGGAGCTCGGCCGAGCAGCACAGTCAAGTTCTTTAAGGGGAGTGGCCGTGCAATACGACCTGAAAACGATTTTCTTTCTATAATTAGAGCTCGGCCGATTTAGGTATAGGACTTGCCCGAGTAACTCGGCCGTGTCTTATACTGTGTGTGACCCCATAGAATTATTAAGTTGGTAATAAGTCTGACCAAGGCCGTTCTCATAAATCATGAGCGGACTCTAGCAAGCCATCATGATTACCCAATTAATATAACTGATGAGACGGAATTTACACCATTAATTCCTATTCTTCTACGAGCATAAAATAATTATTTTAATGTATTTAGATTAGTTTTTATGTATTTTTTGGGCAAATATGTAATTTTGGGGTTTAATTGTAATTTAGGGGTTGTTTTAGTATTTTTTTATTTTTACCCAAATTAAATATTTTATTATTCAAAAGAAATTCCAAAATGGAAAATAAAGTTAAAAGTCCAAATTTACAATGGAGAGGAGTAGTAATTAATGGTGAAGAAATGACCTAAGATTGAGAAGCCCAAGCATAGCAGGCCATCAATGGAAGACCAACTAGAAGGGTCAAGCAGCTGAGGCGGCCCAAGGCAAGAACCAGGCACAGTTGTATGAAGTCCCAAACCAGCTAGGAGGCCCAAAAAGCGGCCAATTCGCGGGAGAAGAGAGAGCTTACTGCACGTATTAAGCATCCGTGCGCACGAGTGGCACGACTCGACGGATCTTCACGAGTCGTGAACGGAAGGGACAAAACGCACTTACCAGGTGCGCTTTCGGTGAAGCTGGCACCTGATCGGCAGGAGCTGGCGTGTGATCTGGCGGTGAGTGAGAGTGAGGCGTTGAGCGCGTTATTTGTTGCTAAGTTTTTTTCATTATTTTGCTTCTCTTTTATTCTTTTTTTTTTCAATTTAGGACTTATTTGAGGTATAAAAATAGTTTATTTAATTATTTTTTCATTGGAGACTTCAACATAATTTTAGATCTAGGTTTTTATTCTTTTTTCCATCGAGTTTTCAAAGCTTTGGATGAGGACCTAATTCCAAGGTTTGGGTTTTATTTCTTGAACCCTTTTTATCAATTTGAGGTATTTTTATTTTCATAATTTTATCCATGTTCATAATTTTACTTGTGCTTAATCTAGATCTATTGCTAGAGTTTTTAGACTTGATCATCTAATTGCTTTAGTTAATTTATCTTTTGCTAGAATTTTCTATGACTGTGCCAGTGTAAAAATTCACAAGTAGCATCTTTACGATTTATGCATGTGCCATGGTAAATTGTGAAGTGGGTAAAATTAGATGATTATCTGTGTGAAATAATCATAGAAAGCATTCTTGATCTTAGTTTCTTAAATCATTCATCAATTAATATTGCGATCTAGACTGTGCCAGTTAGATTAATTTACTAATTAGGGTTTCTAGTGAGTGTGCCACTGCTAGTAACTAATATGAAAGAAGAAACAGAGATTAAAATATATCTCGTGATCAAGTGAATAGGGTAAAAAGTGAAAAGAGATATCACTGATAACTAAATAATTAGGTGGGGACGGAATCAAATCTAAAGTGTTTCTTAATTATTATTTTAGTTCTATTATTTTATTATTGTTTTAGGAAATTAGTTATAATAAATTTATTCCCCCAATCTTGTCATGTGACAATTACGTAAATAAATAACCGTTCTTTGTTGATCGATCCTGGACTTATCCTAGCTACATATTTTTTGAACCTAGTCCAGGTTTAATTTGTAGGTGTGCGATTTAGTCTATCAAATTTTGGCGCCGTTGCCGGGGAAATGGTGTTTATTTATTTACGTTCTTATTTTATTTCTTGTTCTTAGTTAGTTTAGTTTAGTTTAGTTAATTTAATTTTCTCTTTAGTTATTTGTTTTTACGGTGGTACCTTTTATGGTCCACACCCGTTCTACTGACGAATTGATTGTAAGTCTTGATCCAGAAATCGAAAGATCTCTCAGGAAGGGATTAAAACAAAACAGGAAATACAAAGCAACCTTATTAGCAGAAAAGATGGGGGACAACGAGGCACCAAAGACATTGAAGGAGAAAACTGCCCCGAATTGGAGTGAGCAACCTCATGCAGTCAAATTCCCTGCTCTGCCTACTGGGGTCACATTTGAGTTGAAACCGTGTTTGTTGAGTCAGCTAGCACATTTCATGGGTATGCCCGGTGAAAACCCGAATCAACATTTATCCCAGTTTGTGCAGATTTGTCAGAGTATGAATCCTGCGGCACTTGACACGCCCCCAGGTCCCGGGATCCCCTAATAGAACCTCGAACCTGGATGCGCGTGACTAACAAGAAACAAGAACTAACAAAAAACTGGATGATAAACTGTTTAACAAACTGACATGATATATATACTCTAGAGTAAGGAGCTAAGATAGTCACACCACGAGTTCTAGACAAGAAAATTTAAACCAAACATGATTATATACACAGCGGAAACATGCCTACATATGCTGGCATTACAAGATGTCTAGAGAAAACAAGAGACAACAAGTCTACCCAAAATACTGAGTTACAAAACCTACCCAAAATACTGAGTTACAAAACCCATCGTCCTCACCAAAGTGTAAAAAGGACCACGATTCCCAAAAGAATAACCACCTGCGTAGTAAGCTCCCTGCTATGTCGAGCCTCACTGCGCACTATCACTAGCCTTCCTTTGATCTAAGGAAAACAATTAAACAAGAAACGGGGTGAGACAAATCTCAGTAAGCTATTAGATGCAACTACATGACATGTTATCATGCAATTCAAGTAGATACTCAAGTAATCATATATCAAGTATCATCAAGTAACAAGTATATGAGAGGCTAAGCCACTTATCAAGTAGCACATAAGGCTAAACAAACAAGTTATAAAGGATATTGCTTCCTTCCTTATTCCTCCCAAGAATACCATTGTTGTCGTAGCTTTTATTTCTTTGACAAATCACGATCAATATCAAGAAACTGGCGAGAAACTGAATAAGCAGTTCTTATAAGATGACCCGCTAACCAGTGTCATTCCCAAGATCAAGACTCACGAAGTGTTCAGAGTTTAGCATTCACTTTAGTCAGGCTTATTGCTCCAACCAAGGAAGCTATGCCCTTACTATGGCCGGTAGTAAGGGGTCAAACACAAATACATAGGGACCCGATTATCACTTAAGCCCCAGTTCTCGCGATAAGCGTGAACCTATATATTTCCGAACAAGCAAGGAGAACCAGCTGGACTTACACAAGAATGTACAAGTAGGTATTTACTTGAACTACGGGAGAAGAACTAATCCAAAAGTAGTGGACTAGCTCAACAAGGAACATGCTTCAAGTAATCAAGAAGTCACCTTGTTATCAAGCAACTATATGCAATGTTTGCACACACACAACAAGAAAATGTCTTATACAAGTTAGTGCTTGTGCATAGCACTTTCTAGTTCATTACCATACATATGTATTGTCATCAAGTCATGTACAAGATTTTATTATTATCTTATATTCAAGTCTTAATCCAATTCTTTGGATGTTCAAGTCTAAAACTTTGTTCTAATGCCCCTAAGGTGCACAATCATTAGTTTCAAGACAATATACAACACATTAGTGCTTGTTCATAAGCACTTTAAGACATAAAGAAGAGTTACTACTCTTATACTTAAGTTCTCATTTGATTTCTATAAGTGTTCATGTTCAAGACTAAGTTCTCATTCTAATTCAATAAGAACTCATGATCAAGACCAAGTTCTAATGCCCCAAAAGGTACATATACACTTGCTAGGACATCTTATACTAAGCCTCTATGCCTTAGGAAGGATAAACTTTCATCTCCATTTAGTTTGAACAACTATTGTGAAACAGGGGTTTCTGGGCGGTCGCCCAACCCCAGCCTGGGCGGGTCGCCCAAGATCACAATTTTTGAAACCCAAGTCTGATGATATGGGCGGGCCCATAACCACTCTGGGCGGTCGCCCAAGGCCTAAATCAGCAAAAACTCAATTTCTTTCCCAAGCTTAGAATTCTCCGTCCCAAGCATAGGAGTAACTTTCTATTAACATTTTAACATACCCAAGGATGCACTAACAAGTTCAAAACCTATACTTTCATTTTCTTGCACTATTTTACACAGTAGGTTTATACTCCCCTTGTCCCAAAATTACAAGTATCACAAAAATTGCCCCAAACACAAAATGACAAGCACAAGTATTAGGAATAACATATATGCATGTTATTACAAGCAAGGGGGAGCTAATAACTTACCTAGTCTGAAATCAAAATTACCCAAATAAATTTTTGTTCGGCCTGGAACGCTCTATTCAACGCCACGAATATTTATCCGAGATCAGAATCAAGAACGGAGGGATAATTAAGCTCGAGGAGTCGAGAATAGGGTAAAACTCTAACCCTAACTTTGAAACAGAGGAAAGAACGAGAAGTGTTTGGGGTAAAATGCTTCTGAGAAGCAAACCCAACAAGATATACTTGGAACTTTCCAAAAATGACACCTAGGCCCCTCAAGTTTCACTTTTAACCAAAAGGCCCCTAAAGTCAAATTTTCACAAATGACCCAAAAGTCAAAACTAGACATTTAACCACCTTAATATTCTAAAGCAGTTAAGAAATTAACCCAAGTAAAACTAGCACATAATATGCAAGTTCAGAATTTAACAAGTAAGTCAAATATTAACGAGAATAAGGATGGCGTTACATCCTCCCACCTTAATGAAAATTCGCCCACGAATTTTATTTACCAAAATTTTCAAATAGGCTCGGGTATTTATCTTGCATCTCTTTCTCGGTTTCCCAAGTAGCCTCTTCTATTTCATGATTTCTCCAAATGACCTTCACAATAGGAATCCTTTTGGTGCGCAAGACTTGCTCTTTCCAGTCAAGAATTTCAACAGGTTGTTCCTCATAAGACAAATCAGGCTGAAATGGAATAGCCTCATACTCAAGAACATGTGACTCATCCGCCATATACTTGCGAAGCATAGATACATGGAATACATCATGAATACCAGATAAAGAAGGTGGTAAAGCCACTCTATAAGCCAACTTACCAACTGTTTCAAGAATCTCAAATGGACCGATATAATGAGGAGATAACTTTCCTTTCTTCCCAAATCTCTTTATACCTTTACGAGGAGAGACCTTCAAGAATACAAAGTCACCTACCTGGAATTCAAGATCCCTTCTACGATGATCTGCATAACTCTTTTGTCTACTTTGAGCTGTGCGCAATCTATCTCGAATGAGTTTCACACTCTCAACTGACTGTTGAACCATTTCAGGTCCCAAGAGTCTAGCTTCTCCCACTTCATCCCAGCATATAGGAGATCGACATTTTCTGCCATAAAGAGCTTCATATGGAGCCATTTCAATGCTAGACTGATAACTGTTGTTATAAGCAAACTTAGCCAAAGGAAGATGAGTATCCCAACTGCCTTTAAAATCAAACAGACGTAACACATCCTCGAAACTGTAATTCTCTCGAGAATCAGATTGGGGAGTCTCTCAGATTGCACCTCAATTTTAGTACCCATGCACCCTGAAGAGCCTGCCAGAATCGAGAAGTAAAACGAGGATCTCTGTCAGATACAAACTCACAGGAACTCCATGGAGTCGAACAATCTCCTGAACATACAAAGATGCCAATTGAGACAATGAATATCCCATGAAAACAGACAAGAAGTGAGCTGACTTGGTCAGTCTATCCACTATAACCCAAACAGCATCATGGCCTCGTCTGGTACGTGGCAAACCAGTCACAAAATCCATCGTGATATGCTCCCATTTCCACTCTGGAATTTCTAATGGTTGCAACAAACCTGCTGGACATTGATGTTCCACTTTTACTTGTTGACAAGTCAAAGACTTGGACACATACTCAGCAATTTCTCTTTTCATATTATTCCACCAGAAATGTTTCTTCAAGTCTTGGTACATTTTTGTGCTTCTAGGATGAATAGTATACTTAGCTTTGTGAGCCTCTTCAAGAACTCTATTTTTAATCTCAAGATCAACTGGAATACAAACTCTGCCTCGAAAGGTAAGAATTCCATCACTATTAAAAGAAAAATCTGGTTGCTTTCCTTCATTCATTCCACTAATAATTTTCTGCAATTCAGAATCAGTTACCTGAGCTTCTTTGATCTGTTGGAGTAAATCTGAAGTAGCCTTTATATTAGCAAGGATAATTCCATGTCTAGATTCACAAGGACTCCAATCACACAAGTCTTCTAACAATTTCCATTCACGAATCATCAAGCAAGAAACATAAGTCTTTCTGCTCAGTGCATCTGCCACAACATTTTCCTTCCCTGGATGATAAAGGATAGTACAATCATGATCCTTCAATTTCTCCATCCATCCACGTTGTCTCATATGAAGTTCTTTCTGAGAAAACAAGTACTTCAAGCTCTTATGATCAGTAAAGACTTCAAATTTTGTTCCATACAAGTAATGTCTCCATTTATGCAAAGCAAAAATAATCGCAGCCAACTCTAAATCATGAGTAGGATAATTCTTTTCATAAGGAGATAATTTTCGAGAAGCATAAGCTATTACCTTGCCATCCTGCATCAGAACACAACACAATCCTTCTTTAGAAGCATCAGTATAAACCATGAAATTCTCAGATCCACTAGGCAAAGCCAAGACTGGAGCTGTAGTTAAGCGCCTTTTCAACTCTTGAAAACTTGCTTCACACTTGTCATTCCACTCAAAAGAAATAGCTTTTCGAGTCATATTAGTCAATGGAGTAGCAATCTTGGAGAATCCCTCAATAAACCTCCGATAATAACTAGCCAAGCCCAAGAAACTACGGATCTCTGTCACTGTAGTTGGCCTCTTCCAGTTTACAACTGCTTCAACTTTGGAAGGATCTACTGCAATACCAGTAGTAGACACAACATGTCCCAAAAATGAAACCTCTTCTAACCAGAAAGCACATTTACTGAATTTTGCAAATAACTGTTTCTCACGAAGAACTTGCAATACCACTCTGAGATGTTGTTCATGCTCAGCCCGTGATTTAGAATACACAAGAATGTCATCAATGAATACCACCACGAAACAATCAAGATATGGCTTGAAGATACGGTTCATCAAATCCATAAATACAGCTGGAGCATTTGTCAAACCGAATGGCATAACAATAGACTCATAATGCCCATACCTGGTACGGAAAGCTATCTTTGGTATATCCTCAGATCTGATTTTCAACTGATGATAACCACTTCTCAAGTCAAGCTTCGAGTATACTACTGAACCCTGAAGTTGATCAAACAAGTCATCAATATGAGGTAACGGTGTAGACACCCCGCCTTGGACCTCTCACTTTGATTGCATACAAAGTATTTTTATTTAACTCATTTTCGTTAATTTCTGTTACTTCGGCTAAGTTCCTAACTGATCCCGTTAGTTTTGGACTAAATTGCATAACAAAGTTAACTTTTAGGGTCATTCTGTCATTCTGTCCTTTCCTGCCGCGGACGCTTCCAGAACTGTTAACGGGCTGCGCGCGCGTCTCGCCCCAAAAGCGGGACTCGCGCGCTTCCCATTTTGGAAGTAACGGATTGCACCTTATTTCCCTCCCTTTTCTTATTTGAAACATCTCTTTCTTGATCACAAAAGACTTCTTTTCTCATCCACATTCATCCCCCCTAGTTTTATAACTTCCAATCCCATTATTCTAGCCATCTCTTTAAAACAAAATAATTCATTTTTATTTTATTTGATTTTCTTCTATTTCTTTCATTTATTATTTTATTTATCTTATTTTCTATTGGTCAATTCCATCTCACATGGATTGACCAATTTCCCTCCAACCTTTCCCTCTTTTTTTTTACCTATAAAAACCATCATCTTCTACCTTAGAAAGGGACTCTTTTTACACTCTTTGGACCAACTTCATCTTCTCTACAAGAACTATACACAAGTTCTCCCAACACATTTTCCCTACAAACAAACACTACACAAAGTGTTGCACAACCATTTCTCTACAAACAACACCATCTTCAAGTCAAAGTCTAAGGTCCTCTTTTCTAAAGGTACTTTTATTCTTCTTCTCTTTTATTCTAGTCTTACTAGTATGCAATCCCCATTAATTGGGATATGACCAAATGACCACTTTACTACATTAAAGTTGGTTAAGGTTATCTCCGTACATTTTAATCTCTACTTTAATTTCCTATACATTTCTTAATGTAATTGTTTAGCATAAATTTATAAATAAAACAATTCTCTTTTCTTCCCCTTTTTCTTTACATTATAATTGATAGCACTGTTAATAAATTGAAGGACATTTAGCATTAGAACACCAATAGTAGCAAGACCCGCATAAGCGGGGCGGAGTGGGTGTTTAAGTACTTCCCACTCCGTCACCTAACCCCCGAACCCTTCTCTCCCGAATCTCTGGTTTTGTACATAAATTAGGCTATTTCTAGGTTTTTCTTATGTTCCTTTAAAAACATAGGTGGCGACTCTAAACAATCTAAAACAAGTTAGACATCCTAGGATAATTCACCGCTCTAGCCAAGTTGTGGTTTCCCGGGGTATCTACAGTGGCGACTCCGCTGGGGACGATTTAGAGGGTTAAACTTGCGTTCTTAACTTTTGGTGTTCTTATTACTGTTTTCTGGGCATTCTGGTAAAAAGGGTGGGAAGCGCGCGCCTCTGGCCTCTTTGGCCTAAAGCGCGCACGTACGACCCCAATTACCAGAATCGCCCGTCTTCCTTCTTGTCCTTCCATTCCATGTTTCTGTGCTAACAAATTCTACAGGGGAAAGCATTTTTATTTAGGGTCAAGGCAATCCCTTGAACCCGCTGATTTACAGGTTGTTACCCTGATGCGGGCGCCTCTGCCCCTCTTTGTCTAAAGCGCGCACCTCCCGAGTAGGCATCCTAATGCGCGCTCTTCTGGGCATTTTCCAGAAACAGAACAGTGCACAGAACAGAGTGGTTTTGACAGTGTGTGGGCACCGGGCCTGCACAAAACAGTTTTTACTTTCTGTTTGTTTTTATCGGTCACACGGGTGATTCGAAAGTTGTAATTATGTGCTTATTTGTTTTTTTTTATTTCTTTTGAAAAAAAAATATATATATATTTTGTCACTTGTTAGACCTCACACTACATGCACATATTCTTATCAATTGCTCACTATCGAGTCGCACAAGTCCAACCCCAAACCCATCGAGGCCCGTCCTAGAAAGTTTCAAGATCCACCCGACCTTGACTCTTTCGAAGCGGTCAACCTCATCCCGTGGCGTAGTTCAAGACTACATGCCGGGGGTGACCTTTAAGCCTCTATTTAGACGAGCACAAGCCACACAATTCTAGTCTAGGGTCTAACACTCCGTGACCAAGTCAGTTTTTCATGTGCCGAGATTTCCCTAAACTAATGTCTTCAAATCATACATGCCAACTTGTTGCAATGGACGAAATAAAACTCCGTCCCCAAAAGTGGTTATTCTGGACGAAAATAAAAATCCGTCCCCGCATGTATGATTTACTACATTAATTTAGTTTAATCCCGACACATATAGGTCTCACAAGCGTGGTGGAATCCGATGAGTATATGGGACCGCGAGAAGGTCTATATACTAGTGTGACGATTCCACTATTTTTCTAGAAACCCCAAAAAGGACTCCGTCCTTCCGACTTTGTAAATAAAAAAATAGTCTTTTTCTTTATGTGGTTGAGTCTTTTTCCTTTGTTGTGGGTTAAATTTATTTTACTCAAAGGTATTTGTGGGGCCAACCTAGGATCAACCGTGTTCTCTCCATAGGTCCAATGGCTTCAAATGGCAACGACAACGGCATTCCCGTGTCCATCGAAGGGTTATTCCGCATGGTGGAAGCATTGAAAGAGCAAGTTGATACACTAGCCGAGAATGTCCGCCGCAAGGATGATCTATGGCGAGCTCGTTACAAGCATGTGAAAACGGTCCACGAGAAAGAAGTTTCTCAACTCAAGAACCGATTAAAGGGGCTCACGAATGAAGGAAAGGTCCAAAGCATTGATACCGGTTTGGTCAACACTCTCATGTCCTACATTGACCAAAGGCTTAGTGGGCTAAATTTGCACAAGGGCCCGAGCACCGATCTCCATCAAGCTTCCCTCCTCATGAACCCAATGGAGGCTCTTCCCGAAAAATTCAAGATGCCCGATATTGGCAAGTTCAAAGGCACCTCTTGCCCTGACGCTCATGTCGACTCCTACATTTGGGCCATGCTGCCGAAGAAAGTGTCTCCTCAAATAATGGCACAATGCTTCCCGCTTACTCTCGATGGGGTTGCAAAAGATTGGTACATGGGTCTTCCGATTTCCACCCGCCTCAATTGGGATGCCGCTATGCTTTCCTTCAAGTCACAATACCAAGGCAACTCCATGTTCCGTCCCACCAAGAAAGAAGTGGAGAGCACCGTGCAAATGGGTGATGAATCATTTGGGAGCTTCTATCGCCGTTGGAACGACAAGCTAGCCGAGATGGTTGATAGGCCTTCCAAGAAGGAACAAATGGACATCTTCTTGAAGTGTTTGAAAATGGACAACCGCACTAATCTTAGTGGGGCTTTTCACTCCGATTTTGCAAGCATGTATGATGCGGGAATTAGAGTCGACAATTTGCTCTGAGAAATGGTTGAGTCTTCCTACGAGAAAAGCTTCAACGATGAAGGGTTCCCGAGCAATCCGAGCAACGACATGGACGAATGTAGTGACATGGAAGACTACAACGACAATGGGGACTACGACAGCAATCTTCGTTTCTCTTTCTATACTTTGAAAATAGGATTTTTTTAAAAAAAAAGGAGTCAAAAGTCCTCTTTAGTGTGCATCAATGTTTTCTCCCGTCCCATGTTAAGTGTCGAGTCTTATCATCGAATAAAAAAAAGTCGTTCTTGTCCTCATACACTCTTCCAAGTTGTTCAATCTAATTCTTGGCAAAATGATGAAAAGATGTCTAAACGAGTTTTGGAACGAAGGCCATCACTTGAACGCCTAGGGGCTAAACATCGACGTCAACATCAACGACAAAGCCAAGACAAACAAGGTGGAGCAACAACCATGGAGAAAAATCAAGCAAAGTTTTCAAAAGGGGGATTAAAAAAAAAAAAAAAAAAGAGCTCGCTAGGTTGAAATCCTCAAATGGGCTAAGAGCTGATTTATCTTGGAGCTATGCAAGTCCCTCAAAATTTGGCATCAAAGGCATTCTAGGGCTTTACAATCAGCAACCCCTCATCTCGGCATCAAAAGCCTTTTGAAGCCCCATAATCGACAAATCTCTTGGGCTAGACATCAATCTTCGTTGGGAACACCGGCGACAACAGAATTCAAGCGAGGCAATCCGGACTTTGACTGAACATGACTTGATCTTGGGTTGGCTTCACAAGCACACAATGGTTAAAATGGTTCACCCACGAACTAAAAAAAAAATCTTTTCCTCACATGTATGCATATTCTTTCCTTTCTAATCTAAAAAAAAAAAAAAAAAAAAAAAAAAAAATCTTTTTCTTTTTCTCCTTCTATGTGCAAAAGTATGTGCTTTACTTTGCTTTGCTCCTAGCTTCTCCTCCAGCATTCTCCATCATCCTTGAACTACGCTGGTCTGATTCCCTTTAAGGGATACGTAGGCAACCTTTTGGCACGATCAACCCATCATCAAGAGTGATCATACCTCCATCAAAGGTACAAGCGACTCATCTTCATCAAAGCCACAACATCAGAAATCCATCCCGAATCAAGCGGCCATGGTAAGTGAAGGTATGAATACATCTGAGGCTTTCCTCAAATCACACCGCACACAAAATCACTTTCTCCATTCTTGCAAAATCTCTCTCTATCATGCAAAACTGCTTTCAAATCACATTGCACCACGAGCACAATTTCTCTCCTCATTTCACACTTCATGCATCTTCTTGCACTAGCACATATACCTGCAAAGCACATAACAGGTACCACCGCGAAGTCAAACAGCATCTGCAACTCGAGGCACTTCATCCCCAGCAGAAAATGGTCCACAGTCAACCATGCCCGCATCCCCGCAAAAGTCAACTGCAACGCCAAACAGCACACGGCTTCAAAGCAGCAATTCGTCAAAGGTTCACTAACGGCCTCATCAACGGATTTCACTAACGGATTCGACAACAAAGGTTCACTAACGGCCTCGGAGGCTCACTAACGGCCTCATCAACGGATTTCACTAACGGATTCGTCAACAAAGGTTCACTAACGGCCTCGAAGGTTCACTAACGGCCTCATCAACGGATTTCACTAACGGATTCGTCAACAAAGGTTCACTAACGGCCTCGAAGGTTCACTAACGGCCTCATCAACGGATTTCACTAACGGATTCGTCAACAAAGGTTTACTAACGGCCTCGAAGGTTCACTAACAGCCTCATCAACGGATTTCACTAACGGATTCGTCAACAAAGGTTCACTAACGGCCTCGAAGGTTCACTAACGGCCTCATCAACGGATTTCACTAACGGATTCGTCAACGAAGGTTCACTAACGGCCTCCTCGAAGGTTCACTAACGGCCTCATCAACGGATTTCACTAACGGATTCGTCAACAAAGGTTCACTAACGGCCTCGAAGGTTCACTAACGGCCTCATCAACGGATTTCACTAACGGATTCGTCAACGAAGGTTCACTAACGGCCTCCTCAAGGGTTCACTAACGGCCTCATCAATGGATTTCACTAACGGCCTCCTCAACAAAGGTTCACTAACGGCCTTATTCAATGGTTCACTAACGGCCTCCTCAAAGGTTCACTAACGGCCTCATTCGAAGGTTCACTAACGGCCTCATTCAAGGGTTCACTAACGGCCTCACTTAACGGATTCAGCCGGCAGGTTTACCAACGGATCATGCCACCCCCTCTACCAACAAAAGACGCTCACACAGGGAGCGCACCCCTATCTCTAGCAATTTCAAATTACTGCTTTCATCGAGTCTTTGCTTTCTTTTCTTTCTTTTTCTTTGTCGATGTCCTCGGCGGGTGTTTTTACTTTCGTCGACGCGTTTTGCTTTGCAATCCACGTCGCCGAGGGGCTCGGTAGACACCCCGCCTTGGACCTCTCACCCCGATTGCATACAAAGTATTTTTATCTAACTTATTTTCATTAATTTCTGTTACTTCGGTTAAGTTCCTAACTGATTCCGTTAGTTTTGGACTAAACTGCATAACAGAATTAACTTTAGAGTCATTTCTGTCATTCTGTCATTTTCACCCGCGGGCGCTTCCGGCACTGCCAGTGAGCCCCGCGCGCGTCCCGCCCCAAAAGCCGGACCCGCGCGCTTCCCACTTTGGCAGTAACGGATTGCACCATTTTTCCCTCCATTTTCTTATTTACTCCATCTCTTCTTGATCACAAAAGAGCCTCTTTTTACATCCACATTCATCCCCCCCTTTATTCATTAACTCCCAATCCCATATTCTTAGCCTTTTCCCAAAAAACTAATATTTCTTTCATTTATTATTTGATTTTCTTTTATTCTCTTTTATTTATTATCTTATTTATCTTATTCTTGATTGGTAAATTCCATTTCACATGGATTGATCATTTTCCCTCCAACCTTTCCCTCTCTTTTTTTACCTATAAAAACCACCTTCTTCTACCTTAGAAAAGGACCCCAAAAAACTTCATCTTCCCTACAAGAACTATACACAAGTTCTCTCAACACATTTTCCCTACAAACAAACACTACACAAAGTGTTGCCCAACCATTTCTCTACAAACAACACCATCTTCCAGTCAAAGTCTAAGGTCCTCTTTTCTAAAGGTACTTTTATTCTTCTTCTCTTTATTCTAGTCTTACTAGTATGCAATCCCCATCAATTGGGACATGACCAAATGACCACTTTACTACATTAAAATTGGTTAAGGTTATCTCCCTACATTTTAATCTCTACTTTATTTCCTATACATTTCTTAATGTAATTGTTTAGCATAAATTTATAAATAAAACAATTCTCTTTTCTTCCCCTTTTTCTTTACATTATAATTGTTAGCACTGTTAATAAATTGAAGGACATTTAGCATTAAGACACCAATAGTAGCAAGACCCGCATAAGGGGGGCGGGGCGGCTGTTTAAGTACTTCCCACTCCGTCACCTAACCCCCGAACCCTTCACTCCCGAATCTCTGGTTTTGCACATAAATTAGGTTATTTCTAGGTTTTTCTTATGTTCCTTTAAAAACATAGGTGGCGACTCTAAACAATCTAAAACAAGTTAGACATCCTAGGATAATTCACCGCTCTAGCCAAGTTGTGGTTTCCCGGAGTATCTACATGCGGGGACGGATTTTTATTTTCGTCCAAAATAACCACTTTTGGGGACGGAGTTTTATTTCGTCCATTGCAACAAGTTGGCATGTATGATTTGAGGACATTAGTTTAGGGAAATCTCGGCACATGAAAAACCGACTTGGTCACGGAGTGTTAGACCCTAGACTAGAATTGTGTGGCTTGTGCTCGGCTAAAGAGAGGCTTAAAGGTCACCCCCGGCATGTAGTCTTGAACTACGCCACGGGCTGAGGTTGACCGCTTCGAAAGAGTCAAGGTCGGGTGGAGATTGAAACTTTCTAGGACGGGCCTCGACGGCACCGCAAGACATTACTGCATCCTTTGACATAAGCCCTCAGCCATTTGGGTATCAACCACAATGAGGCCATTCATCTCCCCAGTAAGAGCAAGAAGGAGATCTCTATCAAGAATTCTACCAAACGGTACATCCGCTCTCAATGCCGAGCCAATCACGAGATAATTTGGGGCTTTACAATGAAAGGTCTTCACATCCCGCCATCTACAAGCCCACGACACTTGGGGCTTTGCAATCTCTCGAAGCTTGGCATCAACGATCTCCTCTTGGGGCTTGCTCACTACAACAACAAAGGGCGATTTACTCGAATGGGCCAAGAGCTGATTTATCTTGGAGCTATGCAAGTCCCTCAAAATTTGGCATCAAAGGCATTCTAGGGGCTTTACAATCAGCAACCCCTCATCTCGGCATCAAAAGCCTTTTGAAGCCCCATAATCGACAAATCTCTTGGGGCTAGACATCAATCTTCGTTGGGCACACCGGCGACAACAGAATTCAAGCGAGGCAATCCGGACTTCGACTGAACATGACTTGATCTTGGGTTGGCTTCACAAGCACACAATGGTTAAAATGGTTCACCCACGAACTAAAAAAAAATCTTTTCCTCACATGTGTGCATATTCTTTCCTTTCTAATCTAAAAAAAAAAAAAAAGATTTTTCTTTTTCTTTTTCTCCTTCTATGTGCAAAAGTATGTGCTTTACTTTGCTCCTATCTTCTCCTCCAGCATTCTCCATCATCCTTGAACTACGCTGGTCTGATTCCCTTCAAAGGATACGTAGGCAGCCTTTGGCACGACCAACCTATCATTCAGAATGTCATCTCAACAACATTCCATCGAAGGCAACGGCAGTTCATCATCTTCATCAAAAGTATCAACATCCTTCAGCAATCCATCTCCAATAAAGCGGCCATGGTAAGTGAAGGTATGAACATCATTCATTAATACTTTCCTCAAAATCACACAGCACACAAAAGCAATTTCTTCATTCTTGCAAATGTCTCTCTCATGCAAAACTGCTTTTAAATCACATTGCACCACGAGCACAATTTCTCTCTTCATTTCACACTTCATGCATCTTCTTGCACTAGCACATATACCTGCAAAGCACATAACAGGTACCACCGCGAAGTCAAACAGCATCTGCAACTCGAGGCACTTCATCCCCAGTAGAAAACGGTCCACATTCAACCATGCCCGCATCCCCGCAAAAGTCAACTACAACGCCAAACAGCACACGGCTTCAAAGCAGCAATTCATCAAAGGTTCACTAACGGCCTCATCAACGGATTTCACTAACGGATTCGTCAACAAAGGTTCACTAACGGCCTCGAAGGTTCACTAACGGCCTCATCAACGGATTTCACTAACGGATTCGTCAACAAAGGTTCACTAACGGCCTCGAAGGTTCACTAACGGCCTCTTCAACGGATTTCACTAACGGATTCGTCAACAAAGGTTCACTAAAGGCCTCGAAGGTTCACTAACGGCCTCATCAACGGATTTCACTGACGGATTCGACAACAAAGGTTCACTAACGGCCTCGAAGGTTCACTAACGGCCTCATCAACGGATTTCACTAACGGATTCGTCAAAGGTTCACTAACGGCCTCATCAAACGGATTTCACTAACGGATTCGTCAACAAAGGTTCACTAACGGCCTCGAAGGTTCACTAACGGCCTCATCAACGGATTTCACTAACGGATTCGTCAAAAGGTTCACTAACGGCCTCCTCAAAGGTTCACTAACGGCCTTCTCAAAGGTTCACTAACGGCCTCATTCAAAGGTTCACTAACGGCCTCTTCAAAGGTTCACTAACGGCCCCCTCAAAGGTTCACTAACGGCCCCCTCAAAGGTTCACTAACGGCCTCAAGGTTCACTAACGGCCTCCTCAAAGGTTCACTAACGGCCTCATTCAAAGGTTCACTAACGGCCTCATTCAAGGGTTCAGCAACGGCCTCGAAGGTTCACTAACGGCCTCCTCAAAGGTTCACTAACGGCCTCAAGGTTCACTAACGGCCTCCTCAAAGGTTCACTAACGGCCTCATTTATGTGTTCATTAACGGCCTCAAGGTTCACTAACGGCCTCATTCAAAGGTTCACTAACGGCCTCCTCGAAGGTTCACTAACGGCCTCTTTCAAAGGTTCACTAACGGCCTCACTCAACGGATTCAGCCGGCAGGTTTACCAACGGATCATGCCACCCCCCTCTATCAACAAAAGACGCTCACACAGGGAGCACACCCCTATCTCTAGCAATTTTAAATTACTGCTTTCATCGAGTCTTTGCTTTCTTTTCTTTCTTTTTCTTTGTCGATGTCCTCGGCGGGTGTTTTTACTTTCGTCGACGCGTTTTGCTTTGCAATCCACGTCGCCGAGGGGCTCTGTAGACACCCCGCCTTGGACCTCTCACTTTGATTGCATACAAAGTATTTTTATTTAACTCATTTTCGTTAATTTCTGTTACTTCGGTTAAGTTCCTAACTGATCCCATTAGTTTTGGACTAAACTGCATAACAAAGTTAACTTTTAGGGTCATTCTGTCATTCTGTCCTTTCCTACCGCGGGCGCTTCCGGAACTGTTAACGGGCTGCGCGTGCGTCTCGCCCTAAAAGCGGGACTCGCGCGCTTCCCATTTTGGCAGTAACGGATTGCACCTTATTTCTCTCCCTTTTCTTATTTGCAACATCTCTTTCTTGATCACAAAAGACTTCTTTTCTCATCCACATTCATCCCCCCTAGTTTTATAACTTCCAATCCCATTATTCTAGCCATCTCTTTAAAACAAAATAATTCATTTTTATTTTATTTGATTTTCTTCTATTTCTTTCATTTATTATTTTATTTATCTTATTTTCTATTGGTCAATTCCATCTCACATGGATTGACCAATTTCCCTCCAACCTTTCCCTCTTTTTTTTACCTATAAAAACCATCATCTTCTACCTTAGAAAGGGACTCTTTTTACACTCTTTGGACCAACTTCATCTTCTCTACAAGAACTATACACAAGTTCTCCCAACACATTTTCCCTACAAACAAACACTACACAAAGTGTTGCACAACCATTTCTCTACAAACAACACCATCTTCAAGTCAAAGTCTAAGGTCCTCTTTTCTAAAGGTACTTTTATTCTTCTTCTCTTTTATTCTTCTTCTCTTTTATTCTAGTCTTACTAGTATGCAATCCCCATTAATTGGGACATGACCAAATGACCACTTTACTACATTAAAGTTGGTTAAGGTTATCTCCATACATTTTAATCTCTACTTTAATTTCCTATACATTTCTTAATGTAATTGTTTAGCATAAATTTATAAATAAAACAATTCTCTTTTCTTCCCCTTTTTCTTTACATTATAATTGATAGCACTGTTAATAAATTGAAGGACATTTAGCATTAGAACACCAATAGTAGCAAGACCCGCATAAGCGGGGCGGAGTGGGTGTTTAAGTACTTCCCACTCCGTCACCTAACCCCCGAACCCTTCTCTCCCGAATCTCTGGTTTTGTACATAAATTAGGCTATTTCTAGGTTTTTCTTATGTTCCTTTAAAAACATAGGTGGCGACTCTAAACAATCTAAAACAAGTTAGACATCCTAGGATAATTCACCGCTCTAGCCAAGTTGTGGTTTCCCGGGGTATCTACAAACGGATATTTGTTCTTTATGGTTACCTGATTAAGATCTCTGTAATCAATACACAATCGCAGAGTCCCATCTTTCTTTCTGACAAATAACACTGGTGTACCCCATGGTGATACACTAGGCCTGATGAAGCCCCTTTCTAGTAATTCCTCAAGTTGTGTTTTTAACTCTCTTAACTCAGCTGGAGCCATTCTATAAGGTGCTTTAGAGATTGGTGATGTACCTTGTAATAACTCAATACAGAACTCAAGCTCTCGATCAAGTGGCATGCTATACTCAGAAGAGAACACATCTGAAAATTCAGACACAACAGGAATATCTTCCATCTTGGGAACAGATAAACTCTGGTCAAGCACACATGCAAGATACCCGGCACAACCACGAGATAAAAGTTTTCTATCTTTTAAAGAAGAAATAACACGTATAGCACACATAGGCCTATCACCTTCAAAGGTAAAATCAGGCAAACCAGGTATAGAAAAAGTTACTACTTTCCTATAACAATCAACAGATGCATGATGCACATAAGAAAAAGTTACTACTTTCCTATAACAATCAACAGATGCATGATGCACATAAAGCCAATCCATGCCAAGAATCACGTCAAAGTCCCTTATAGGTAACACGACTAGGTCAGCAAGAAGGGCATGATCACCCACAAGAACCTCACATTTCTTGTAAACCTCAGAAGCAAACATGCAATCTCCCATAGGGGAAGATACTTCTAGTACATAAGGCATAGAATCAGGAAGAACATGCAAGTGCGACACAAAATGAGATGCCACATAAGAATGAGATGAGCCTGGATCTATCAGGACTCGCGCTCTCGTACTAGAAACTAATATAGTACCTCCTATGACCGCAGAAGACTCAGCTACACCCTGCTGATCTAGAGCAAACACTCGACCCTGAACTTTAGGTCGACCCCCACTATCTCTCTTAGTACCTGAGGCCTGTTGACTTGTACCCCCAACTTGACTTCCTTTGCCCTTAGGACAATTCTTGATAAAGTGCCCAGTTTCACCACAAGATAAACATCTTCCTTGCTTTAGCCAACACTTGTCTTCAGAATGGCCTTCTTTCGAACAATAACCACATACTCTCCTGGGACCTTGGACTGTTTTCCTCGAACCAGTTGATATACTACCTTTACTTTCAGATGGCTGTCGAAATCGACGATCTTGGCGGCTAGATTTACCACCCTTAGAACCAGATCCCTGAGCTTTCTCTGATACACGACCGGTCATGGTTGTTCCCAACTTCACCTTGTGTTCTTCAATGTCATTTTCAATAGCATAAGCCTTTTCCACTGCTTGCTGATAACTAGTAAGCTGTAGAGAAAGAAGTTGTTTCCTATACTCAGTCCTCAACCCCTTCACAAACCTCTGTGCCTTCTTAGTCTCATTTGGAACTAAGTGATCACAATACCTAGCCAATTCTGTGAACTTGGTTGAGTATTGCCCCACTGTCAAGCTTCCCTGCTCCAGATTAAGAAATTCCATCTCTTTTCTGTCTTGAACCACTGTTGGAATGAACTGTGACTTGAATGCTTTAAGAAAATTCTCCCAAGTCTGTGGTACTCCTTCCAGTTCCCAGCTTTTATTCAGAACTTGCCACCAATGTTCACCAGCTTTCTCAAGTTTAAAGGTTGCAAAGGTTACCTTATCACCACCTGCACATCTCAAGGCTATAAAGATCTTCTCAATACTCTCAATCCACTCCTCTGCCTTCTTAGCATCAAATTCCCCGTCAAAGCTATGAGGTTTCAACTTCAAGAACCTTGTAAGGCGATTAGGATAATCCCAGTCTACATTATCAACCATCTCTTCTTGAGGAGTTACAGATCTCAACTGATTACTGCCACTTGTACCTTCAGAACTCATTGTACCTATAGGTAAACACTCGGCGCTAATAACACCCCAAGACTAACCCATACCTAGGCCATAGACCCTATCCAGACTTAGAGCAAACCAAGGTAGCTAAACAGGGTAGCTAAACCAGGGTAGCTCTGATACCAAACTGACACGCCCCCAGGTCCCGGGATCCCCTAATAGAACCTCGAACCTGGATGCGCGTGACTAACAAGAATCAAGAACTAACAACAAACTAGATGATAAACTATTTAACAAACTGACATGATATATATACTCTAGAGTAAGGAGCTAAGATAGCTCACACCACGAGTTCTAAACAAGAAAATTTAAACCAAACATGATTATACACAGCGGAAACATGCCTAGCACATATGCTGGCATTACAAGATGTCTAGAGAAAGCAAGAGACAACAAGTCTACCCAAAATACTGAGTTACAAAACCCATAATACATCGTCCTCACAAAAGTGTAAAAAGGACCACGATTCCCAAAAGAATAACCACCTGCGTAGTAAGCTCCCTGCTATGTCGAGCCTCACTGCGCACTATCATTAGCCTTCCTTTGATCTAAGGAAAACAATTAAACAAGAAACGGGGTGAGACAAATCTCAGTAAGCTATTAGATGCAACTACATGACATGTTATCATGCAATTCAAGTAGATACTCAAGTAATCATATATCAAGTATCATAGTATAACAAGTATATGAGAGGCTAAGCAACTCATCAAGTAGCACATAAGGCTAAACAAGCAAGTTATAAAGGATATTGCTTCCTTCCTTATTCCTCCCAAGAATACCATTGTTTTCGTAGCTTTTATTTCTTTGACAAATCACAATCAATATCAAGAAACTGGCGAGAAACGGAATAAGCAGTTCTTATAAGATGACCCGGTAACCAGTGTCATTCCCAAGATCAAGACTCACGAGGTGTTCAAGAGTTTAGCATTCACTTTAGTCAGGCTTATTGCTCCAACCAAGGAAGCTATGTCCTTACTATGGCCCCTCAAGTTTCACTTTTAACCAAAAGGCCCCTAAAGTCAAATTTTCACAAATGACTCAAAAGTCAAAACTAGACATTTAACCACCTTAATATTCTAAAGCAGTTAAGAAATTAACCCAAGTAAAACTAGCACATAATATGCAAGTTCAAGAATTTAACAAGTAAGTCAAATATTTAACGAGAATAAGGATGGGCGTTACAGCACTCCCTATTGAGCATCTCCTCTTTAGAGCGTTTTCTTTCACTCTGAAAGATGATTCTAGTGCGTGGTATTATCATCTGCCACCCAACAGTATTACCATATGGTAGGAGATGAAGGAGGTTTTCTTAGATGGGTTTTTTCCCACCGGACCAGATCAATGTCATGAAGCGGGATATTAGTAACATGGAGCAGAGAGCAGATAAGACTTTGTATGAGTATTATAATAGGTTCCATAAGCTATGCAGGAGTTACCCGTATTATGGATTTGATGATGAACAACTGATATTATATTTCTATGGGGGACTGATGATTCAGGATAAACGGTTAGTAGATTCTTGTTGTGGGGGTAGTATTCTAAACAAGACCACTGAGGAGGCTAACGAGATAATTGATGAATTAGCTAAGAGCACTCGGACACATGGCAGGAGTTGAGTTTCAGACAGGTCAGTGCTGTGAATTCTAGTAGTGGTGTGACAAATAAGCATGAGACAAATGTTGAGGACCTTAAGGGGATGATGAGACAATTATTGATGGGTCCACTACAGAGTTAGCAGTACCAGACTAATCAGTATAATCAGTACAGACCACCGTATGGGCAGCAGCAACAGTATTAGAGTAGCCCTCCAAGACAGTCTACAGATGATATGATTCACTCTTTAGCACAGTCGGTGAGCGTGATGAATAGCAACTTACAGCAGTATCAACAGAAGACTGATGCGAGTATTGGTAATCTAGAGAGACAGATTGGTAAGATAGCAGATGCAGTTGGAAGATTAGAGGCTATATAGGTAGAGAAGGTACATTCTAGAACAGAACCAAACCTTAAGCAGAGTGCATGTGCTATGACTTTGCGCAGTGGTAAGGGGATTGGGAAAGAAGTTATACCGGAGGAGCCAGTGATAGAGGTTGAGAAGGTTGTGCCTGAGGAGAAAACCTCAGAGGAGGAGAAGAAAGCTACACCAGAGCCCACAGTCTATGAGCCGGATGTTCCATTTCCTGAGGCCTTGAGAGAGCATCGCAAACCAGAGCCTGACAAGGCTATATTTGACACTTTCAAAAGGCTAGAGGTAAAGATCCCATTTTTGAATCTTTTGCAGACTGTTCCGAGATATGCTAAATTTTTGAAGGAGTTGTTTACATTGAAGAGGGATCAGAAAGTGAGAAGTTAGAAAAAGGTGAAGATGAAAGAGCATATGTCTGCAGTCTATCATAAGAAGATGCCCAAGAAGTGCAGTGATCTGGGTATGTTTGTTATTCCTGTGTCTTTGGGTAATAACTCTGAGCATATGGTGATGCTTGAATTGGATGCTCCAATCAATGTCATGCCTTATGCATTGTTTGAAAAGCTCAAGTTGGCACCTTTACAGGATACTAGGGTGGTATTCAGTTAGCGGATAGATCTAATGCATACCCTAAGGGGAAGGTTGAGGATGTTCTAGTCTGGGTTGGTATGTTTATATTCCCTGCGGATTTTAATGTTTTAGATATGGGCACGGATCTTAAGGCTCCCATTCTGTTGGGGAGACCGTTTATGTCTACGGCTCATACTAAGCTAGATGTGTCGAATGGTTCATTGACTATGGAGTTCAATGGTGATTTAATGGAGTTCAATATTTTTGACTCCAAGAAAGACCCTGGGGATGTTCGTGGTTTATGTTTCATGGGTGTAGTTGAGACAAAGGTATAGGATGTGTCCAATATTTGTAATGGGGATGATGATGTGCATAATGGTTTGGAGATTCCTGCGGTTAAACATGGACTAAGAAAGGTGAAGAATCTTCCTGAGTACCGAAAGCATGCATTTAGAGGTGAGGAAGAATTGATGATGGCTAGTGGTCCGATGGAGATGGAGAAGCATAGAGGTTTGAGCACGATAAACAAAAAGAAGAAAGGATTCATGGAGACAATTCAAGCTCAAACGGGGTGGAGTGTGCACTAATGAGGTACCATTTATTCCCTTACGTTTAAACTGTCCTTATTTTTTATTCACTTTTACACACTGAGGACACTGTGTAGTTTAAGCGTGGGGGAATGATTTGTAGTTGTATAGTATGCAGTTTTCATTCTAGATAGTTAGTTTTTCTTTTCAAAAAAAAAAAGAAGAAAAAAAATAAAAAAAATAGAGAGGCTAAGTGAAAACCCGAAAGGGCGCTTAGGAAAAAGGTGAGGTTTGAGTAATAAAATATCTTACATCCACCGGAGAGAAGACATAAGGGGGGTTTGGAGTTTCGGGTAGGATGAACACTTTGGAGTAGGAGGTTCGGATAGTGGAGTTTAGGTTAGAAATCCTCGTTCTTTTTTAGGAGTTATAAGGGGGTGTTGGTGTTTTGTTACGAGGTAAGTTTTGTGCTTAATTTGAAACCATACAAAAACTTTGTTTTTATGAGGGAGATTGTAGTGTGAGATAAGTGTGGGGAAAATTTAGGACATTTTTTGTTCCCCTTGGCTTTTGAGTGAACATTTAGTTTGGATACCGTTTATTATGGTGTTGGTATCAAGGTAATGTTATTTTTGTTATTTCTTTGAGGAGTTATAAGGAGACGGAGTTTCTACACTTCGATTTTATTTGTTTATGTTGGTGGTTTAGAGGAGACTAGGAATCATTTTTCTCCATGCTACACTATATAGACAGGTGTTTAGAGGAGAGTTAGGATTTTACTCAGGGACGAGTAAAGGTCTAAGCGTGTGGGAATTTGATGAGACGGAATACACCATTAATTCTTATTTTTCTACGAGTATAAAATAATGATTCTAATGTATTTAGATTAGTTTTTATGTATTTTTTGGGCAAATATGTTGTCACGACCCGAAATCTAGGCTCTATGTTATTAGTAATAAATAATTATTATTTATTTATTTGCTTATTTATTTATTTAAATTATTATTTATTTATTATTTATGTGTGCATTTTATGAGTTATAATAATTTATACCTAGCATTTTAATTGGGTCATTTGTGCTAGTGTAAAAATGTTGAGTCTTATTTGTTAGTGGGGAGTATTTGTGTGTAGTGTAGAGGAGGGGGCCTAAGTGTAAATTCTTTAAATCATTTTCCCCTACTCCCTCCCTACTCCTTCTCTTCTCCCTCACTCTTCCCCTTCACCCCCACTCCATCTCCCAGCAACTCTCTCCTCTCTCTCTCCTTGTATGGTAAGTTTTTTGTTTCTCTTTTCTCTCTTCATTTTCTTCCTCTTCCTCTCATAATCTCTCATTTCTTAAAACGTGAAACTTGTTTAGATCGTCGATAGGACCGCGTAGAATAAAAAGAATTGAATTCCGTCATCTTTGAGAATTTTCAAGTAAGTTACTTTTCCCCCATTTTTATGCTAAAATGTTCATATCATGTTTATATAATGCTTGATGTGTTATATTTGAAGTTTGGTTGAGTATAGAATTTATTTGGAATTTAATTGAGTTTTTGGGTAAAAATGGTGAAATCTTGAATGTTGGGCTTGATCCTTGGTTTGGGGTCATTTATGGTGTTCTTGAGGTCCCCTTTTGTGATAGATGTGGTTTGGGTACCTTAGAGATCTTTGGTTGTGTTTGATTTGAGGATTGGTGAAAATGGTATAAACCCCTTATGAACCCAGCTCTGTTTTCCCGGCTGGAATCCAGACCAGGCGCCCGCCCGCGTGGTGCCAGGCGCCTGCCTGCACCCCCTTTTCCAGCGGCCTGACCTTCTGGCCAAATAAGCGCGCGCCTGCCCATGCCCGAGCGCCCGCCCGCCCGCCTGCTTGGGATTTTTGCCTTTTTGCTTGTTTTAAGAATGTTGGCTTACCTAGTTTAGGTCCCTTTCTTCTAATTAACTTAAAGTAACACCGTGGATCACTTATTTAAGTGGAATTGATTCTTTTGTGAATAAATGTGTTATGAAATTTATTTAAGTACCGTTTTGGGAATGTTGGGCATCTTTGATGTGCTGTTTGGATTGGTTTACCTTTGTGTTAAGTTAATTGGAATGGTTCCCTACTTTGGAACCTTAAGTTGTTTATTTAAGCTAGTATTTATTACTTAGCATTTATTTGAAAGTCCAGCTGGTATTTTGTGTGTGTTTGGGCGATGCGAAACATTATGATGGCACAGCCAAGTCCATTGTGATGTTGACCATTGTTTTGACCTATTATTACCCTCCTCCAGATTGGCCTTGGATGTGAGAAGAGCTAGCTCCTTTGTGTGCATTTTAGCTTTACTTGGAGCATGACTTTGTGGCATGTCTCCCGTCCCTTGTGGCACTTCATTGGTTATTGGTTCCGGTACCGGGGTTTTCTCTTCGGCTTTCATGCTATTATGAAGGTGTGATTTGTTGGTTATTGAAGCTGCGCAGCGATCCTTTATTTGGATGTACCGGTTTGGAAAACCTTGGCTAATATCCTTTGTTACGTGTTTATTTCCGCTGCTATCTGTTATGTGATAAATGCTATGTGCTAGCTATGAATTATTATTGTATATTGCATCTTAGCATGTCATGTAGTTGCATTAGTAACTTATTGAGATTTATCTCACCCCCTTTCTTTTATCTTTGTTTTTCCTTAACCCCCCCCAGGTGCTAAGGATTAGTCTCGCTGATCACGAGAAAGAGGACGTCGAGTGTGGATACATTCATTTGGGGAAAGTTGTTATAGGTTGGTTTACATTATATCAATGTGTAACCTTTTGGGGATATTTGTACCAAACATTGACGTCACTAGGATTTGTGTATTTTGTAACTTTGGTGTATAAGCTTATGGAGTTTATACTAGTTTTACTTTGTTGTTCAAGTTGATTTACAAAACCTTGTGTTATCACCTTTTGGGATCAAATGGAATTTTTAACTTCAGTATTTCATAGTTTTGATTTTAAGTCGACGTCCAGCTCGCGGTCTCGGGCCCGCGGGGTATGGGGTTGCGACAGTTGGTATCAGAGCCATGGTTTGGCTCTAAGTATAAGTCTAGGTGTACTAGTATGACCTAGGAGGGTAGTAGTGTGCGGATTGATTAACGGTTGATGTTTTATGCAGGCACTTGTTTACAATGGTTCGTAGAAGGAGTGGTGAAGGTAGTACCGGTAATGCAAATCAGAATGATACAAGGGAAGAAGCACGTGCTATGTTTAAAGGCATGTTTGAGGCGGCCATGAAGGCCATACATGATCAAGGTCCGAGGGTAGAACAAGCACCACCCCGCTATGGATTGGAGCAATTTCTCAAACTGAAACCGGTTGAATTCAATGGGGAACCCGATGTTCGGAAAGCTGAGTTGTGGATTGAGTCGATGGAGAAGATTTATGAGGTATTTGGTTGCACGGATGAGGACAAGGTCCGGTTCGCAGCTTATAAGCTTGTGGGAGCCTCTGAGCATTGGTGGAACGGTGTTAAAGCTAGTTGGGCTGATACTCACACGGTGTATGCGTGGGGGTTGTTTGTGCGCAAATTCAAGGAGCATTTCATTCCGGTTGTTGATCAAAACCGAAAGGAGATCGAGCTACTCAACCTGGAGCAAGGTTTGCTGTCTATAGCTCAATACTCAGCTAAGTTCATAGAATTAGCCCGGTATTGTGACTATTTGGTGAGGACCGAGGAACAAAAAGCTATGAGATTCATTAGGGGATTAAAGACCTCCATCCGTACTCAACTTATTGCCCAACGGATTGTGACCTTCCAAGATGCGGTAGACCGATCCTACTTGATAGAGGAAGATATTGGGGAGCACAAAAGGAAAACCGAGGTTGTGGGTATGGGTAAACCGGGAAGCCATGCTAAGTCTCAACCACACACTGTTCCGATAACCAAGGTAACTTTGGGGGACAATCTCAGTTCCGAGGGCAACCGATCCCAAGGAACACGGATACCACTTCCGGGAACCAAGGGAACCAAATTAGGAGGATTTGTTCGTATTGTCAAAAGGAAGGTCATTCTGAGGACCGTTGTTGGAAGAAGCAGGGAAGGTGTACCAATTGTGATCAAATGGGGCACTTCGCAAGGGATTGTACTAGAGGTAAAGGACAAGCATCCGGTTCAGGAGTTGGTAATAACCAAGGTCAGAAAAGGGATGCAACTGGGAAGCCCAAAGTTCAAGGAAAGATATATGCCATGAATCAACAACAGGCGACCGATGATCCATCTGTTATTGGAGGTATTGTTTCTGTGTCTAATGTGAGCGCACGAGCGTTAGTAGATCCAGGATCATCTCATTCATACATTTCTGTGCAATTTGCTTCCATGTTAAATGCTGCATTCGAGTCTTTACCGTACGTGCTAGAGGTGTCGACCCCTATAGGAGAATGCTTGATTTCTGAGCGAGTCTTTCGTGTTTTTGATGTGGTTATTTGTGGTCGTGTACTTTGTGCGGATTTGGTAGTTCTTCCTATCCAAGACTTTGATGTCATTTTGGGTATGGATTGGTTGAGCAAGTTTCATGCTTCCGTTGATTGCCGTAAGAAAATTGTTACTTTTTCTATTCCCGATGTGCCTAAATTTGTGTTTGAGGCTAGTCCTCCGAGTAGAAAGGTTCGCTTAATTTCTTATTTGAAAGCGAGAAAATTATTGCATAATGGTTGTGAGGGGTACTTGGCTAGTGTTCTTGATACTAAGAAGGAATCCCCTAGTTTGGATAGTGTTCGGGTAGTTCGGGAATTTCCCGATGTTTTCTCTACCGAGTATGATATGCCGCTCGATCGTGAGATTGAATTTTGTATAGATCTTTTGCCGGGTACGGCTCCAATTTCGAAAGTACCTTATAGGTTGGCTCCCGCAGAGTTGAAGGAATTAAAGGTTCAATTGCAAGAGTTGCTTGATTGAGGGTTTATACGCCCTAGTGTTTCCCCGTGGGGAGCACCGGTTTTGTTTGTGCGGAAGAAAGATGGTTCGTTGAGGTTGTGCATCGATTACAGAAAGTTGAATCAGGTTACGGTGAAGAATAAGTATCCTCTACCCCATATTGACGATTTATTTGATCAGCTTCAAGGGTCCGTGGTTTTCTCTAAACTTGATTTGAGGAGTGGGTACCATCAGTTGAAGGTTCAATCGGAGGATATTCCGAAGACTGCCTTTCGCACTCGTTATGGTCATTACGAGTTCTTGGTTATGCCGTTTGGGTTGACTAACGCGCCGGCCGTATTTATGGATTTGATGACCGGGTTTTCCATCCTACCTTGATTCGTTCGTGGTGGTTTTTATTGATGATATACTTGTCTACTCTAAATCCCGAGAGGAGCACGAGCAACACTTGAGGACAGTTTTATCCGTTCTTGCGAGGGAGAAATTATTTGCGAAGTGTAGTAAATGCGAATTTTGGCTCGAGAAGGTGTCATTTCTGGGTCATGTGATTTCTAAAGATGGTATTTCTGTGGATCCTTCAAAGATAGAAGCCATAGTGGATTGGAAGAGACCCGAATCAGTGACAGAGATTAGAAGCTTTCTTGGTTTAGCCGGGTATTACCGAAGATTTATTGAGGGGTTTTCGAGGATCGCTACTCCGATGACTCAGTTGACCCGGAAGAATGTCCCGTTTGTGTGGACCGAGAAATGTGACAAGAGTTTCGAGGAATTGAAGAAGAGGTTGACTACCGCACCGATCTTGACTTTGCCTAATGGGAGCGATGGCCTAGTGATTTACAGTGATGCTTCGAAAGAGGGTTTGGGTTGTGTGTTGATGCAGAATGGGAAAGTAATTGCGTATGCTTCGAGGAAGTTGACCCCTAGTGAGCAGAATTACCCGACTCATGATATGGAGTTGGCAGCGATAGTCTTTGCGTTGCACAAATGGAAGCAATACCTTTATGGAGCGAAGTTTGAGATTTTTACGGATCACAAGAGTTTGAAATACCTTTTCTCCCAGAAAGAGTTGAATAATAGGCAACGCCGATGGATGGAATTATTGAAGGATTATGATTGTACGATTTCTTATCACCCGGGAAAGGCGAATGTGGTAGCCGATGCGATTAGTAGAAAATCTTATGTGGCTTCGATGATGGTTCGTGAGTGGAAAATGCTTGAGGATGTTCGAGATTGGTCTCCTGGTGAATCGAGACATGGGGCTATTTTTGCGAATATTAGGGTGTCTCCGACCCTAAATCAAAGAATAAAAGAGGCTCAGAAAGAAGATCCCGAGTTGGTGAAGATAATGGGTAAATTGAAGGAAAAGAACTTCGAGGATTTTTCATTGAGTTCGAGTGGAGTGTTGACTTTCCGTGGTCGTTTGTGTGTACCCGATGTTGGCAGAATAAAGAAGCAAGTTTTAGATGAGGGTCACAAATCGAGATATACTATTCATCCGGGTAGTACGAAGATGTATCAGAATCTGAAGCAACATTTTTGTGGAATAATATGAAAAGAGAAATAGCCGAGTATGTTTTGAAGTGTCTAACTTGTCAGCAGGTCAAAGCCGAGCATCAGAGACCCGCGGGACTACTTCAGCCGTTAGAGATTCCCGAGTGGAAATGGGAGCATGTGACTATGGATTTCGTTACGGGATTACCTCGTACCCGTAGGAAGTATGACAGTGTTTGGGTAATAGTGGATAGATTGACCAAGAGTGCCCATTTCTTGCCTATTGACATCAGATATTCGATGGAGAAGCTTGCGACCCTTTATATCGATGAGATCGTTAGATTGCATGGGGTTCCGGTTAGCATTGTGTCAGATCGAGACCCGAGGTTTACTTCTAGATTCTGGAAGGCGTTTCAGGAAACTTTGGGTACAGACTTGCGATTCAGCACAGCTTTTCATCCTCAGACCGATGGTCAATCCGAGAGGACTATTCAGATTTTGGAGGATATGTTGCGAGCGTGTTCGATAGACTTCTCCGATTCTTAGGATTCGCATCTACCGTTAGTGGAATTCTCTTACAACAACAGTTATCAGGCTAGTATCGAGATGGCACCGTATGAGGCTTTGTATGGAAGGAAATGTAGATCGCCTATTTGTTGGGAAGAGGTTGGTGAAGCGAAGATCGTGGGTATTGATTTGCTTCGGGATTCAGTTGAAAAGGTTAGAGTTATCCGGGATCGATTGAAAACAGCCCAGAGTCGACATAAGAGCTATGCAGATAACCGAAGGCGAGATCTTAGTTTTCAGACCGGTGATTTGGTATTCTTGAAAGTGTCTCCGAAGGTGGGTATTCGTTGGTTTGGGAAGAAAGGCAAATTGGCTCCGAGGTTTATTGGCCCGTTTGAGATTTTGGGAAAGGTTGGACTTCTTGCGTATCGACTCGCGTTACCGTCATCCTTGGACCGATTACATAATGTATTTCACGTTTCTATGCTTCGGAAGTATGTCATGATCCATCTCACGTGTTACCGAGTGTACCGGAGGATATCGAGCCCGATATGACTTATGAGGAACGACCGGTTCGGATCCTAGATTCTAAAGTTCAAGAGTTGAGGAACAAAAGCATTGCGTTGGTTAGAGTTCTTTGGAGGAATCTTAATATCGAGGAGTCGACGTGGGAGCTCCGGTGAGATCGAGAGGAAATTTCCGTGGCTTTTTGTTTAAGGTGAGTCTCGTAAAAATTCAGGTCGAATTTTCTTTAAGGGGAGTGAATGTCACGACCCGAAATCTAGGCTCTATGTTATTAGTAATAAATAATATTATTTATTTATTTGCTTATTTATTTATTTAAATTATTATTTATTTATTATTTATGTGTGCATTTTATGAGTTATAATAATTTATACCTAGCATTTTAATTGGGTCATTTGTGCTAGTGTAGAAATGTTGAGTCTTATTTGTTAGTGGGGGAGTATTTGTGTGTAGTGTAGAGGAGGGGGCCTAAGTGTAAATTTTTTAAATCATTTTCCCCTACTCCCTCCCTACTCCTTCTCTTCTCCCTCACTCTTCCCCTTCACCCCCACTCCATCTCCCAGCAACTCTCTCCTCTCTCTCTCCTTGTATGGTAAGTTTTTTCTTTCTCTCTTCTCTCTTCATTTTCTTCCTCTTCCTCTCATAATCTCTCATTTCTTAAAACGTGAAACTTGTTTAGATCGTCGATAGGATCGCGTAGAATCAAAAAGAATTGAATTCCGTCATCTTTGAGAATTTTCAAGTAAGTTACTTTTCCCCCATTTTTATGCTAAAATGTTCATATCATGTTTATATAATGCTTGATGTGTTATATTTGAAGTTTGGTGAGTATAGAATTATTTGGAATTTAATTGAGTTTTTGGGTAAAAATGGTGAAATCTTGAATGTTGGGCTTGATCCTTGGTTTGGGGTCATTTATGGTGTTCTTGAGGTCCCCTTTTGTGCTAGATGTGGTTTGGGTACCTTAGAGATCTTTGGTTGTGTTTGATTTGAGGATTGGTGAAAATGGTATAAACCCCTTATGAACCCAGCTCTGTTTTCCCGGCTGGAATCCAGACCAGGCGCCCGCCCGCGTGGTGCCAGGCGCCCGCCTGCACCCCCTTTTCCAGCGGCCTGACCTTCTGGCCAAACAAGCGCGCGCCTGCCCATGCCCGAGTGCCCGCCCGCCCGCCTGCTTGGGATTTTGCCTTTTTGCTTGTTTTAAGAATGTTGGCTTACCTAGTTTAGGTCCCTTTCTTCTAATTAACTTAAAGTAACACCGTGGATCACTTATTTAAGTGGAATTGATTCTTTTGTGAATAAATGTGTTATGAAATTTATTTAAGTACCGTTTTGGGAATGTTGGGCATCTTTGATGTGCTGTTTGGATTGGTTTACCTTTGTGTTAAGTTAATTGGAATGGTTCCCTACTTTGGAACCTTAAGTTGTTTATTTAAGCTAGTATTTATTACTTAGCATTTATTTGAAAGTCCAGCTGGTATTTTGTTGTGTTTGGGCGATGCGAAACATTATGATGGCACAGCCAAGTCCATTGTGATGTTGACCATTGTTTTGCCCTATTATTACCCTCCTCCAGATTGGCCTTGGATGTGAGAAGAGCTAGCTCCTTTGTGTGCATTTTAGCTTTACTTGGAGCATGACTTTGTGGCATGTCTCCCGTCCCTTGTGGCACTTCATTGGTTATTGGTTCCGGTACCGGGGCTTTTCTCTTCGGCTTTCATGCTATTATGAAGGTGTGATTTGTTGGTTATTGAAGCTGCGCAGCGATCCTTTATTTGGATGTACCGGTTTGGAAAACCTTGCCTATATCCTTTGTTATGTGTTTATTTCCGCTGCTATCTGTTATGTGATAAATGCTATGTGCTAACTATGAATTATTATTGTATATTGCATCTTAGCATGTCATGTAGTTGCATTAGTAACTTATTGAGATTTATCTCACCCCCTTTCTTTTATCTTTGTTTTTCCTTAACCCCCCCCCCCCCCAGGTGCTAAGGATTAGTCTCGCTGATCACGAGAAAGAGGACGTCGAGTGTGGATACATTCTTTTGGGGAAAGTTGTTATAGGTTGGTTACATTATATCAATGTGTAACCTTTTGGGGATATTTGTACCAAACATTGACGTCATTAGGATTTGTATTTTGTAACTTTGGTGCATAAGCTATGGAGTTTATATAGTTTTACTTTGTGTCAAGTTGATTTACAAAACCTTGTGTTATCACCTTTTGGATCAAATGGAATTTTTAACTTCAGTATTTCATAGTTTTGGTTTTAAGTCGACGTCCAGCTCGCGGTCTCGGGCCCGCGGGGT